>VWZX01005797.1:229473-301994 GCA_013399015.1 Galbula dea
CGCACACAAAGAGCCGGAGGGGCTGCCTTTCCCCCGGGGTTTGCGCCCCAAGATGGAGGTAGGCGCCCCCCATACCCACCCTGACGGGAAGGGGGACGTATGGGGCTGCTGCTCCGCCGGCTGTCAGGGGGCCAGGCGGCCACGGAAGGAAGGATGACGGAGGATTGGGGA
The DNA here is from genome assembly GCA_013399015.1 of Galbula dea. Classification (NCBI taxonomy): domain Eukaryota; kingdom Metazoa; phylum Chordata; class Aves; order Piciformes; family Galbulidae; genus Galbula; species Galbula dea. The sequence continues at coordinate 229,645 of VWZX01005797.1, forward strand.
GGGCTGGTGGCGGCCGTGCCCGGCGCGTCTCTCCTTCGTTCGGCTTCGCTCGGCTCGGCTCAGCGCGGCACGGCGCTGCCTGCCGCCTCCCGCCCGCTCGCTGTCCCCTGCAGCCGGTGTGTGTTCGGCACAGCCCGGCGCTCACCCAGTTTCCATTGAGTCCCGGAGCCAAACCCACTGATGTCACCCAACGAAGCCCCGGCCCTCCTTCTTCCTCCTCCTCCGCCCGCCGTTAAAGGCGCAACCGCTCGCAGCCGTTCCTGCTGCTCTCCTAACCGCCGTCCCCCCAGAGCCTCACCAGCGGGGAGGCTTACCCCTACATACACACACGGTGTGGGTTTTGGGGGACGTTTGCCCTCAGGGGCTGCCGGGCTTCCCGCTGAAGGTTTTTCCTCAGCAGAGGGGAGGGTGTCAACACCCCACCCAGGGCACCCCACTGCGGTTTAGGGGAGGGGGGAGCAGTGGGGCAGCCCCCATATGGCACCGTTGCTACCACAGAAGGGTCATCAGCCCTCGGCCTCGCTTTGGGGTCTCCACACAAGAACGTCAGGACCCGTCACGATGGTGGCTGATGCCAAACAGGGCTCCAGCAGGAAGGCCCATAAGGCATCACAGCCACCCCAACCCCACAGAGAGGGTCAGGGTTCCTCGGGGCACTCCTTCGGTGAAGCACATGCAAATCCACACAAATGCTCGCGCACACACACACATAAACCCTAATGCAGGTAGACAGAGGTCCACAGGGCACCCACCAGAAAGTAGGCACAAAGCCAGGGGTAGTCCCTGAAGCTTCAGGTGTTTGGGGGCCAGGTGGCTGCCGTGCACCGCAGCAACTTGGAAAGAGACAGAAGAAGCAGCCAGGGTGTATCAGACCCACATGGGGTCTGGGGAAGCTTTTGGGGGCTCCTGGGATGTGGGAGGTTGTGGCTGGATGGGCAAAGGAAGAGTGAGGCACAGGTGTGAGCTCTGGGGGCAGGAATGTATCTGCTCGTTGTGGAGTCTTTTTCTCTGGAGATACTCAAAACCCACCTGGACTCAGTCCTGTGCAACCTGCTCTATATGAGTCTTCCTTAGCAGGGTGGTTGGACTAAATGGTCTCCAGAGGTTACTTCCAACCTCTAGCGTTCTGTGATTCTGTAATTGCAGGGGGGAGGCTGAAGGCCAGTATAGGGTGAGAGGGAAGGGAACAGCAGTAAGTCCAGTGCAGCAAGAGCCAGATGCTGCCAAGTTTCACAGGCATCAGGATGCCTAATTAGGGAGGAGTTGCTTCAATACAGTGTTGCCAAAGTTCCTGCAGTCAGGCTAAAGGTGGAGGAGATAAGTGTGATGGAGAAGAGCTCAGGAGCCCCCATACCAGGCCAGACATTGGGTGCACCTAGGCTCGGATCCCTGTGTTAACTTCCAAATACACAATATAAGCACGGGCTGTTGGCACCAAGGAGTCCAAGCTGTAGCTCTGTCAGCAGTGTGAAGTGGTCATTGCTTCAAGTCATACCAAGATGGTGGGCCACAGCGCTCTGAATCCCCCTGCCAATGCCCACGCTGAGCTGACAGGCTTTTGGGACCTGGGAATAGTTCCTTTTTTCATACAAGCCTTTGGGAACCGGTGCTGCTTCCCTCTCTCAGTGCCAGGCCAGTTTTATCACAGAACTTTGTCTCCATTCCAAGAAGTTAAAATTTAATTGAGTTTTTCATAGTAATGACATTTCCTTACACATGCTCCATTGAACCTCTGTAGTTTCACAGCTTACATAACAGAGTACAGATGGGAAAGTAGGAAATAAAGTGTGCAGCCACTGCTGAATCCAGCCAAGTCTTGCCCTCCTATCTTGGTGGGCACACATCAGCTAAGAGGGAATTTGCTGGAGCCCAATGGCACTCAGGACTTTGCTGTGCATGGCAGGCCTGTAAAGGCACTGAGTGAGGTGGGGTCTGTCAGAGAGGGCTTCTGGAAGAAGGTATCTGAATCAGATCCCAGGAGAGGCAGCTCTCCATGTGGCTGGTGGGAGTGGAGCTTGGGGTGACACTGCCTGTCAGGCAGGTATAGGGTCCAGGGGGACAACGGCTGTGCCGGCTCCTCCCCTGTTGCTGCCTGAGGGAGCAGGAGAGAATTTGAAGAAAACCCGAATGCAGACACAGCCCTTGGGGATGAAATCAAAATGTGTGTATGGGCACTTCAGCTACCTTTATTTTAATCATTCAGGACTTGAAATAAGAAGTCTTTAATTAGTAACATTCCGTTAATTGAATTGTAATCAAGCTTTTAGTGCTGTTAGCCTGGCTCACTATGCTATCTAGTAACATCCAACTTCTCTCCAAGCGTTGCCCAGATACACCTCTTCTTATGGAATGATTTATTTAAGGGAGCCTGGGCCAGGGGCTGATTGTTTTGGCTATTCATGTAGCAGCTAGTACCATGGGAACCCTGAATCCATCAGGACTGCCAGTGTTTCAATGGTACAACAGGTAACTCCTGCCCCAGTGTCTATAAAAGGTAGGTGTTGCATATCACACAAAAAAAGGTAGGTGTTGCATATCACACAAGCAGCAGGACCCCAACTAGAGTGAGATGGGGAAGGGAAGACATCGGAGGGACAGTCAGAATCTATGCTCACAATCTGTGCTGACACAATGGTCATCTCCATTCTTCTCAGTTATCAAACTAGTGTACAACAGTAGCCACAAGCATCTTTTCTTCTCTGTGAAGCTCTCCAAAAATGAACATCCTCTGAGGTCCAGCCCAGTATTAGGCACCAGAATACAACAACAAAGGTGCACTAAGACTTTGTTTAAACAACAGCACCTACAAGGATGTCTAACCTCCGAGACCCAGCAGTAAGCCACAGGTGCACTCATAACACCAAGCCAGGGTGAGACATCAGGAAGCCTCACCTCATTCTTTCTCCCTGGTTTGCCTGGGAAGGACCTTTGGATGTAGAGCATGGAAGCGAGTCAAGGCTCTAGCCAAGTCCCTTTGCTCAGGGACACCTGGTCAAGGTCCTCCAGTTATATCTTTCATAGAGTTCAGATATGGCTAAAACATGCCTAGATGAGCCAGGGAGTGCTGCTGCTGAAGGCAAGCAAGCAGAGAATGGGCTACATAGGGTGACTCTGCTTGTAAGCCCTTTGTCTTGCTGTCTTTTTCACATGGGAAGACCTTTGAGCACTCTCCAGTGCTCACACTGCTGTGCTATAGAGGGAACCCAAGGCAATGTGTCTTGAGCTGAGTCTTGTGGGCTGGTGTATCCCAAAGGATACCTCACTGGGCACCCAGTCAGCCTCACTACTGCTTGCCATGTCATTCCTTGAGTAGGAAAGGAAAAGAAGAGATAGAGAAGCCCTGTTTATTCACAGTGTCACTACTGGATGGCCTTCCAGAGTCCCTGTATATGGTAATAAGAGCACCTAGTAAAACTTGTGGGAAAGCTGAGCTCCAGTGACCTAGCAGGCCTCAGAGAACTGCCAGGTTGCATTTGGCAGCTCTGCTTGATCTACAGTCAGCAGTATCCTGCTTTACCCACTGTCTAGAGAGGCACATGCTGCTTTGAAGGCCAAAGTCACTTCTTTGCAGAAGGACTTGCCTGTGCTAGGAAAGTGTAACGAATCAGGGAAAGACAAGATAAAACTTTGTTTCTGTACTGAAGTTCTACTTCTGCAAGACCAGTGAAAGCAAGAAAAAACGAGAAGTAAGAACAAATGTGTTCCCACTTTTAATTCAAGAGCAGAGGTTCCTGAGGAGGCAAGCACCTGTGGTTTGACACATCCATCAGAGCAGAAGAGATGTTCAAAGCATTAATTCAGAGTTTATTCAGAAAATGCAGCCCTCACTCAAAAAAAAATTATTAATGTTCACAGGGTCTTTTTTATGGGACACACATTCTAGTTTCTCAGTCTTTCCCAAATAATAATAGATTTGCATTTTCAATACTTATAACAAGCAAGAGTATGGTTTTAGAGAAGACTCAGCATTCCTGGAGAGAAGGTCAAATGCAGTCTGGGAGGTGAAGACGCTCATCTGAGCACTTTGCCAGAGTACTCTTCATTTTGAAGCCTTTTCTACAATCAAGTGCAAGCCTCTATTCACATGCAGCAGGGAGAAATAAATACTCCTGCAAATGAGACATCAGGATCTCAGGATAGCACAAGGCTAAAAACAAAACAAAATGCCAGAATAAATAAACATAGCTAATAGCTACCTCTGAAAAGGTTGCTGTGAGTGACTTGCTCGGAATCAGGTGGGAAATTGGAGGCAGAGGCAGGGATCTCGGCCAACACAAAACTGTCTCAGGAATGAGTGTCTCCTTTTTATTCACACTTTAGGGAAAAAAAAAAAAGAGGATGCTGAGTCCCTGTAAAGAGTCTTCTTCATGACACAGGCTAGGCTCTTCCAGAATACCATCTAACCTGTGTGCTGCAGGTGTCCTGTGGAAAATAGATCTGCAGTCACATAATTACAGACTCAACCATAATTTATATGCATGAGAACATTGAAGGGCAGTTGTACAGCCAGCCTTGGTGTTGCCATTTCTCAGGGAAGAGAAATGTGTGTTTTAATACCAGATAGGAGAAATGGCCTGTTGTCCTCAGTGAGGAGCAGAGCCGGTAAGAGGGCAACATGCTCTCAGGTGGCATTTTGTGTAACAGCACAGGAGCAGTAAGGCTTGAGAGGAAAACTTTAGTCACTGCAGAAATCTGTGGTCCTAGAAACACAAGCTGATACAGCTGTCCTCCCTGCTCTCCAAGTCCTCTTCAAGCTTTTGCACTTCTGGCTTCCCTTTTTCAGGCTTGTCGTGAGGCCCTGGGCTCTAGGCCTGGACATTGACCCCTGCCAGGTCAACCTCACCCTCCCTTCCCTGTCTCTTCCTCACTGCACCCCCAAGCCCAGTCTCCTGCCCAGACCATACCACTCTGGCTCAGTCACTCCCAGCCTTCCCACCACATGCTGTCTATCTCCACACAAGCTGCTCCCTGACACCAGTCCAAGCCTTCCTGGGCAGTCATTCGGTGGCAGGTCCCTTCCATCCCCAGTCCCCATCTGTCACCAGAATTTCCCAATCCCCAAGCAAATGGTTTGAGTGTTACCTGCCTTCCTCCCATCTTTCATGCCTACTCCACTGCCAACTGCTCTTCCCCTTCCCCATCCCACTGCTATGGCCATCTCTGCTTTCTACTCTTACTTCCTCAGCCCTGCCACCTCCCTACAGCTCCCAGTCTCATCTGCCTTCCAGTCTCATTTCCTTTTCCCCATTTTTACAGTGATTTCCCTTTGAGTTTCATCCCTTCCCTATTCAAACCAAAGGCTTTCTTCCACTGGGCTTCCCAGAATCCAAAAAAGAGGTGGCCAGGAGCACAGGGCGGAGGGAACCATGGAGGGATTCAGCAGGATGTAGCCCTAGAAGGGAAAGCTTGTCCCAGGTTCCTTCAGCCCTGCCCCTCTGGGGGAAAGGCCATATGCTGTCACACCAGCCTCAGGTGCCAAGGGAGTGTTGGGCAGGTTAGCATAGGCTGAAATGTTTGTAGCTGTGAAGCTGTGACAGGTCTTCCTCCCACATTTAACAAAACTATGTAGCTTGTCCACACTAGTGGAGGAGAACAGCAGCGTTTCATGGAACTGGCAAAACACTGCCTACGTGACATAAAAATGGACATTGTGCCGAAGACCAAGCCCTTGCTTGAAAGCCTTCATCCCCTGGGCCATATGTATGCCCTCCAGCCCAGGAAACATAGCAGTGGGCCAGCATTTTTGAAAAGTACTAAATAAATGCATCCCATTCAACCTGAGGCAATCACTTTCTATGGAAAATTTCTGCTCCAGTGGTGAAACTTTGACAAAATTATAAGCAAGTGAAAACAGGGTCTTAAAAAGGGAAATGTTAGCAACCTTAATAACAGAAACTGCTCCTGGCCACACCTGTAATTATTAAAGGCCTTTATTGCTTTTTTCCATATACCTCACCTTCTTTATTCTTGTGGTATTCCCAGCTTCTGTCAGTTTGCAGCTGACTCTCTTTATTACACCCACGCAGGCTTGCTTTGGTAAAATAAAAAAAACCCAAATAAACAAACAAACACCCCATAAAACCTAATGGAAGAAAAACAAACAAACAGAAATGTAGGAATATTCAAATGCACCCTCAGAGCTGTGTCAGGCCAGGGTAGATGTAGCAGAAGACCATAGGACAGGGCCAAAGTTCCTTGGGAGGAGCTGGACCCAGGGCTGAATCAGCAGGATCTTGCTTGAAGATATGTAACCTCATCATCCTCAGCTGCACACTGAGTGGTCTCTGGGCACCATGGCATCTCAGTGCCTAGAGAACTTGGCCCAGCAGCCTGGGCAAGATGCAGTGACGCAGAGAAGGCACCACCTCTGTCTTGAAAGGTCTTGTGGATACTTCCTCACCTTGAATGCAGCCTGTCTCCCTCTGAGAAATTCCAGCCCTCTCAAGTCTTTTTGTTTGTTTTTTTTATTTTTAAGAAAAGGAGTCGAATTGTTTCTCTCTCTGTTTGGGCTTTTGCCCCATGGCCATGTCCTGTGGCAGAGCCATCAGTTGGGGCATCATCATCTTTCCTGAAAGGATGGGATCAGGCTGCTCTGCTCCCGTCTCTCTTTCTGCATGGCACTAGGGATGGCTTTTGGCAGCAGTGTGAACTCCTCAAAACCTCTAATGAGAAGACAAACGACCCTAGGGCTCAGAGACACAGCCCTCTCTCTATCTCTCGTAGAAACAGTGGGAGCAAAGCAAGGGAGAACTGAGAAGCCACATTTGCCCATGTAGAAAGATTGACAGATCAGACCAAATGAGGTATATTACTGCTCAGGTGGGAGGCAATTCAGCTGTGAAATGATTTGTGTTTGGGAGGCTGGTTGGAGGAGAGGCTGGATGCAGAAGTACAGATCAGAGGAGGTCTCCCATGGCTGGACAAAGGCAAATACTACATTCTTCTTCAAAAAAAGGCCAAGGAGTTGATCCTGGGAACCGCAGGCTGGTCAGACTCATTTGAGCCCTAAAGTGCATTCTCTTGTAACACATTTCTGGGCACATGAAGGAGAAGAAGGTGGCTGGCAGCTGTCAGTGTGGATTTACCAAGGGTAAGTCATGCCTGAATAACCTGATTGCTGCTTTTGATTTATCAACTGGACTTTGAGTGAGAGGAGAGTAGTGGAAGTCATTTATCTCAAGCTCAGCCAGACTTTCAATACTATCTCCCACAATGTTCTGATACCCAAGAAAAAGGTAAAAAATGGTTAGCTGGTCAGGCTCAAGGAATAGTTAGTTGTTTAATGGGCTGTACTCTGCCTAGAGGCTTGTACAAGTAAGGGGCCTTAGGGGGCTGTCCTGGGACTTGACCTGTTGAGCGTGGTTATTGATGACCTGGAGGAGGTTATGGGGTGCAGTTCCACCAAGCTTGCAGATGACACCTAGATGGAACGGGAACAAGCCAACATGCCCAAGGGCAGGGTTGACATCAAAGGGACATAGGCAGGCTGGAGGGATGCGCCTGTAGGAACACTGAGCTCAGCAAGGGCAAATGCACAGCCCTATACCTGGGAAGGAAGAGGCCCTGGCCACGATACAGGCTGGGGACCTATCAGACGGAGAACAGTTCTTTGGGAAAGGACCTGAGATTCTAGGTAAAAGACAGAGCCAAGCTCTTCAGAGTGGTGTGTGATGACAGGAATGAGCATAAGTTAAAATGAGAGGTTCAACTTGAATACAAGGAAGGTCTTCCGGTACCCAAAGACAGTCAAGCACTGGGAAAAGTTGCCCCGAGAGGCTGTGCAGTCTCTATCCTTAGAGGTTTACAAGACCAGATAAAGCTCTGAGAGACCTTGTTTGACCTCTTTGCTGACCCTGTTTTGAGCAGAAGGCTTGGCTGGAGCTGTCCTGAGGTCTCTTTCAATATGAATTATCCTACAACCCTAAGATGCACAGTGCTGTATTTGTGTATGGCCCACATTTAGCATGTGCCAACTACATATGTGCCACACATGTCCATGGCAAGGGGGAGCTGCAAGCCTGCGTCCTGTGTGAATGGTGTAGCTGACAGAGGATAAGGTCTCTCCCACACACACACACAGAGGATGGGTGGTGGGTGAGGAGCACACAATGGCAGAGGAGCAGCTGGGACAGTAGCTCTGAAAGCCTGTGGCAAGTGTGACAGTTTTGCATGTACCAGTGAGCTCACTGAGCATGTTACCTGCACGCGAAGTGTGCTTGAGAGGAGCTTGTGATGTAAATGTGCGGTGGGAGTGGGCGTGCGTGTATCAGGGGAGCGAGCATGTGGCCATAGTAGTGAAAAACACGTGCGGCGCGCAGACACTGCGCGGGGACAGGGGTGGGGGAAGAGTGGTGTTTGTGTGGGATTGTTATTCACAACAGTGCAAACCAGTGGTAGCTAAAAAGCCTTCCATGTATGAGCATCTCCCATGCAGACCCAGAGGGTGGGGAGATGGGACATAGCGCAGGTGGTTATGAAACCAGCTTGCCCACTCAGGATTATTCACGTACTGCTGTGGGAGGGACAGGAGAGATAAACAACGCACGGCGAGACAGGAGGGCAGGGCGAGTGGCTTAAAATGCAGCTTCCCAGCATGCCCTGGTGGATTAGTTCAGCATCTCAGCCCAGCTCCTGTTTAATTCTTATGCAAGGGGGTTCTCTGGAAGGGACAGCCTGTCCTTACCAGCTGAATGCCAGGCACAGAGCACCAGCTAACAAAAGGCCATCTCACCACCCATCCCACGCAACGAAGGGCAAGAGGCAGCTGGAGACTCATTCCCTGCAAGGGCTGAGGTTGTGGATTTTGATTTCTGCCTTGCATTGTGCTGTTGCTCATCAGGGACTGGAGGATGGGCTCATCTGAGTCTGCCATGACCTCCTATTCACTTCTGGGTGTGATGTGAAAGTGCTGATTTGTGTCTAAAAGGCCCCATGTAGGCTCTTTTGGGGGAAGCGCTGAGGCCCGATAGCTCCTAGTTCCTACATCTGGATGTCTGGAGGCTAGGGGTATCCAAGTTGGGAATATGCACTACATTTGGTCTGTCAGAGCTGCAGTTTGGAGTCACAGGCATTGTGTACATACCTAGGGAAGTGCAAGGTCCTGGCCATGGCTTCGCTGCAGCTGTGGATGCAGGATGGGCTGGGAGCTTTTCTACCAACCACTCCTGATTTGTTTATCACTTGCAATGTCCTCAGCTGTGCGGAGAGGTGGCAGGTTAAACTCACAGTGGCAGGTTAAATTTCTGTTTCTGCCACTGACTGCTTCATCACCTTGGGCAAGTCACTTTGCCTTGCTGACAGACACTTTTGTCCCCCTTTGGTTTTTTTCCAGCTGAAAACAGAAGCTGTCCCTTCTCTTGTGACTGCAGAAGAAAGCACAATAGGGCCATAGAAGATCTGAGGGCTCTGGAGGCTTCTCCATGGAACAAATTATCAAATAATTACAAGGACTCAGAAAAATTCCAGTTTTGGCAAATTACTTTTCCATTTTAACAGCTGTCAATTCATTTTGAGCTCACAAAACTGTATGACTGCTGCAGGAGAGCTGTTTCTCAAACAGAGCAGCAGGGAGCATGCAGCTTCATCTGGCCAGCACAACTCCACCAGCACACCTTGTACCTCCTCTGCAGCAACCACTGCCAGCTGCTCTTGCCTTGACTGCCCTCCTCCATTGACCTCAGACTGCTCTGTCCCATTGCACCTACCAGCTTGCCAAGCACTGGTGAGTCCTTGGGCACTCCAGCATTCCCAGTGGCTTAACCCTGGCACCTCGGGTGCAGCCAGCCACCTCATGTCTGCAGCTCTCTGCTACAGTTTTTTTTCATCACAGCTCTTCTCTGCTTCCCCCACAGCCTTGTGCAGCATGGGTCACATAAGTTTCCCTATTCAAGGCAGCCTGGTTGCTCCTGAGTACAACACTCTGTCCTGGAGAGCAAAAGGCATATAGTGTAATCTAGTAGTGTTTAATAGGCTCCTTCTTTGTTGTACCATGCATTCAGCTACAGGTCTGCATTGCCTGTCATGCAGTCATAGCCATTCTCCAACTGTTCATTATTTTATCCCTGAGAGAAGTACATGCAAGCTGCAGGTCATGCTATATATATCTTCAACGTCTTCTCTGGACTTTCTGTGTCAGCTTATCCTACTCTCTTCAATACTCCAGGAGTGGTGCACAGGCCTGTGTTGGGTCCCTGAGAGACAAGTAGTGTCCGTTGCTGGGTGAGTATCTAATCACCTGTCAGGAGCAATTTCAAGCTCCTTACTCTTTCTGTCGCACAGCTTCTGTAACAATGCTTTGTTACAGCCTTCAGCTGACTTTTTCAGTGACTGTAGCACTCAAACATTCAAACAATTCTACCAATGTGCTACAGCCAGGGACCCAAATATTACTGGGTCCCAGGTTTCAAGACATGCTATTTCAAATCTGGGGCCAACACCAAAATAATCCTGCTAATTTCATAGACCAAAAAGTCTTTTAAAGCTCAAATATCCAATGTCTCACATACTATTTCAAGATAGTGTTTATGTCCATCCTGATTTTTTTCCCAGGCATCAGGGCAGTGAAATCACATTGTTCTGCTTTTCCTCTTCCCATGCTAACCTGACTTTAATACTAAGTTGCTTTGGATCTGTGTGCCCAGGCTGCACAGACAGCAGAAGCATTGCCCCCAGTAAATGCTTCCTTCTGGAAGAAGCATGGTCAAAGGTAAACAGTATACAGATGTCCCACTGATTGTTCTGCTGGTGTTGCTTTCCCTGAGAATCGAAAGAAGCCCTGGAGCTGAGGCTCTGTACAGTTTGCAAGCCAGGCTGTTATCTAATGTCCCAAGAAGGTATGGAAAGGTTGGTTGCCAGAAGAGCTCTTGGGGCATTGCAAACCCTCTGCCTGAGAGCATTCATGTTTGAGTGGGACATTTCTCCACTTCCATGCAGTTTCATTGCCCCTCTCCTGCTGGGGAAGTGTGCTGGCTGGCTGACTGTGGCAGGGAATGGGCAGCAGCACCCTGTTAGAGCCATAAGTTGTGCATGCCCCATCAAGAGACTGCATAACAGGAAAAAGGGGAGCAAATATCATATACTGACCATGTGAGAGAACTGAAAGATAAGTAGGCAGCAAGGAGTCAACCATAAGGACTTGGATGAACCAAGGTCATCTCTGTCTAACTTCCTAGGGCTGGCATGTCTTTGCAGGATTCTCCCGGAGAAGAAATCAAAGTTGTAGTGCATATCTGAACTGCTTTCAAAGTCAGTTTCAGTGGCTGCTCTGTGAAAGCCATGGCTTGGCTGTCAGATGGGCTGACCTTATTGCAGATTGTGGGTGCAACATTGGTGTTGGGTGCTGATTCTCTTGGAGCCTGCCTTCCACAATGGGTCCAGCGGAGGGCCACGAAAATGACCAGGGGGCTGGATCACCTCCCCTGTGAGGACAGGCTGAGAGACTCGGGGTTGCTCAACCTGGAGAAAAAAAGGCTCCCAGGAGACCTTGTAGGAGCCTTCCAGTGAAGGCAGCCTAGAGGAAAGATAGGAAGGGACTTTATATCAGTGTGTAGTGATAGGATGAGGAGTAACATTTTCAAACTAAAAGAAGGTAGAACTACATTAGATATTAGAAAAAAAATCTTCACTGTGAGGGTGGTGAAACACTGGAAAAGGTTGCCCAGAGAAATTGTGGATGCCCGCTCCCTGGCAGCGTTCAATACCAGGCTGGATGGGGCTTTGAGCAACCTGGTCTTAGTGGAAGGTGCAGGGGTAGATGATCTTTAAGGTCCATTCCAATCCAAACCATTCTGTGATTCTATGAAGATCAAATGTTTCCAACCCCGAACCCAGCTTTGACCCACAGCACTGCCTGGGGAACCAGCCCCATTCCCAGCCCATCCCCACTGTTTCTCCCGGTGCCCGGCGGCAGGCCCAGGCCGGTCTGGAGACCCAGGACCTGCAGGGATGCCAACCTTGCTTTCATCTCTAGATGGTGCTCTGAGATCTGGCAACGGCCAGGCTCCTCCAGTTTGTGCCATGCCACTCAGCCTCCCAGCGTTGCGTCCAGCTGACGGGAACACACCGAGGCTGAAGAGGGCAGCATCCCCATTCTGCTGCCCATAGCAGGAGGACAAGCTTGTGTAGCCCCTCCAAGAAGCGGCTACCGTCTCGGACCCTTCTAGTGTGACAGACCCCGGCCGTGAGATGCCGTGGCATGGGCGGCTGCATCGACAAACTGCCTGCTCTCTCTCCCCACCCTTCTGCTGTTCCCCTCTATCTGTCCCAGGACGGCTGCCCCAGATAGCTCTACAATACCCCATGTTTTCTGCGTCCCAGCAGGCTGCCTTCTTTCCTCTCCCCCTCCTGCAGAGCCAGCAACAGTCTGTCCCGACTCTGTTGATTTAGCACAGGGTTGGTGCCTGAGGGATTTTCCGATAGCGTTGCTCCATTAGGGTCCAGCTTTGCTCTTATAATAGGCAATGGCAAAAGTCTCATTGACTTCACAGGGGCAAAAGCAAACGGTTAATGGCCTGGGAAGCAAAGGAGCCCTTTTTTTTTATTCATGGTATGGTATTTTTTTTTTTTGATTCGTTGATAGGTTGGTTTGTTGTTATTTTGGGGAGGCTGGGGGTGCCTTTTAAAACAATGGCCACTTCATATTGAGTGTCAAAAAGCTGTGAGATACCTCAGGCCCTCCTGCAAAGGCACAGAAAAGCTGATAAACCTCAAAGTGAGCAGAGGATGCATTTTGCTGCACAGAAGTCATGAGCCTGCATGAAGCTGCTGGGGCAGTGCCCATGTGCCCTGCTCTGCTTTGGGGCAAAACCTGGATGAAATGGAGCTGGTTGAAAAGGAATGTATTTATTGAGCAGCATGGACATTTTCAATGCCATTTCCTGATCATGGAAATCCAAACCCATTTTCTTCCCATTTGCGATTTTTGGTGTGTTTCTTGAAGATATTTTTAGTCACAGTATGTATCAAAATGTTTGCTCAGCAAGTTTTGAGTAAGTTGAAAGGTGCCAATAATGGTTTCTTTTCAAAGGGGTTGTCCAAAAGTGTCACCCAAAATAAAACATGAGACAAGTTTCTCAAGTGTCATTTAAAACAATAACATTCATCTAAAAGCTGGCAAGGCTGACAGTTACTTGTCCTGGGGTGGAGGATCTGAACCAGTGCAGGGATGCCACACACTAGACCAGGTTGCCCATGAGCCAATGAGCCCATTGCTCATGCTGCATGAGTTTGTGTAAAGGTACTTCAGCTGGGCTTTCAGCCTTGGCAACTTCTGGGAGGAACCCTCATCAATACCCTTGGGATTCACAGGTGTTATCCACTTACCTCCTGAAGTATTAGCTTCTTGTTTTCCCATTCATTCAGAAGCAGATCCCTTCCCACTGACATATTTAGTTTAAAGCTCTGCTGGTGAGTCCAGCCAGCTTGTTCCCCGGAACATTCTTATCCCACCTGGTCAGATGCAACGCATCCTTTGTCAACATGCCTGGCCTTTCAAAGGTACATCCAAGATTGTAGAACCAAAAGCCCTGAGCATAGCACCAGCCACACAGCCACTCATTCACCTGTGTGGTTTCACTCCTTCTCCTTGGGTTCCAGCCTCCTACAGGGAGGAGAGAGGAGAATACTATCAGAGCTCCTGACCCTCTCAACAACTTTCCAAGTGATATGAAGTCCGTTTTGATGTTGTGGAATCTCCTCATTGTAGCCTCCTTTGATCCTATATGGAAGACTAGGAGCAGATAGTAATCATCTGGTTTGACCAGGTATGGCAGTTTTTCCACAATGTTGCGAATGCAGGACCCTGGCAGGCTACAAACCTCTACAGAGGTTGTCTGGGTGACAAATGGGTACCTCAGTGCCTTTCAGTAAGGAGTCTCCAACTACTAGCACCCCCTCTGAGCTTTTCTATAGCTGTGGTTGCAGCCTGTCCAGCAGATGGGATACAACCAGGAGACCTTTCTGACAGATCTTCTTGACTGTCCTCTGCCTGATTCTCTGGGTCCAGGGCCTCATATACGTTCTTCAAGGGCACTTGAGGAAGTTATTGGGGTCAAGGGGGAATTTTTTTACCTCTTGATAAGGGATCTGTTTCCATTCCCCCCCATTTACTTGGTTTACTCCATCTTCCTGACAGCAGGAGGAGCAAGGCTTCACTATCTGCTGCTGGACTTCTTTGGGGGTCGAAAGGGTTCAACTCCACCAGTCTATTTCCCTCTCATTTTCCTTAATACTTCTCAGCCACTCAAGCTCTTCCTTGAGCTCTGTCACCAAGCAGAGCAAGTCATTCACCTGGTCGCATCATATGCAGATGTCTCTCACACTGTCCTCTGGTACTAACGCCAGGCTCAGACACTCTGTGCAGCCACTGACCTGAACAGCTGCATCCTTCCTAGGGGGTACTGTCTGCAGCAGTATGCTCCTGGTAGTAGCAGCAATGGCTTTCACTCATTTGGAAACCATTGCCAGGTCTATTTAAAAAAACAAAAAGAAAAATCCACACACTGGAGAGAGCCGGGGGGGGTGGATGTGCCCTTCCTGCTTGCCCTGCTTGTATGAACTAACTCGCAAACTGACATGCTCATTCCTGTTGATACGCTTGTCCCTGTTTGCCCACGCCTGTTCACCGTGCTGTGGATTGTTCATTCTCCTTAGACCCCTTTAAATCTCCCACTGTGATCCTGGCTCCACCCCCTCCTCACCTTGATTGGGTGTCATAGACTCCTGGGTCCAGATGGGGCTCAGAGGCTGCTGGGGGGTCCCTAGAGTCAGGAACCCCTCTGTACAGCCTGATCTAGAATTCACCCCCCAGACTTACCTAGGTCTGTGCTTGGTCTGTGCTGTTCTCACTGCCTCACAGACTAGCTGAGGAGGAAGCTTGGATCCCAGCATGGCTGCATGATGCTTTTTCCCTTAGTATTGTTGTAGCCTTCTTCCATTTTTCTCCCCAAGAGTCCTGCCATTTGAAGCAAGGTGCTTCAACCACAGTTGAAGCGAGTGCTGCTTCAAACACCCCAGCTGTACATGTCCATGGCCTTGGTGTACCTCAGCTGCCTCATCCTTGCCTGCCTTCCATGGACACTCGCTTCTTGGAGTTGAGCCTCCCAAGACCAAAAAGGCTGTTGGGCACATAATGCCCACGTGCTGCCATTCGCCTCTGAAGGATGCTGTACCCCAACACGGAGGTGTCCAGCCACGCTGGTTCGCCCGTGTCCTGGAGGCCACCACCCCAGTCTGTGTCCTGGATGCCTGTGTCCTCACACAAGTCCTTCTCTCTCGGTCCATTAGTTTGTTTCCACTGCCATGGCCAGTAGCAGGCACTCGGCTCTGAAAGCTGTATTAAAAGCCAGGTCAATATCAGCCCCTGCTTATTCCCCCTGGGAAAAATAAATAAATGATAAAAGTAGGGAAGGACTTAATTAATTAACAATGGGGAAAAGAGATGGGACACGTGGAAAAATTAGACTGCATATCAAATCATATATGGGAAAAAAGAGGGGGCACCAAGATCCATGAGCTTCTTTCTCCACTCTGTGCCTGACAGGAGGCAAGGGAAGCATCAGGAATGATGCCTTTCCTCTCCCACCCATCTCTTGATGCTCTGCTCTTTGGTTGTTATTTGTCTGCTTTTTCATCCTCTCACCAACTCTTCTTCCCTCCTTTGCGAAGCTTTCCAAAGGTGTCAGATCACTGCCTGGGTGCAAGACAAACCTCTACAGGGCAGCTGTCCCTGCAGAGCCTATGTTTCAGGATGAGAAATGACCACATCTGGGTCTAGACCTATCTTATTAGTGTATCCTAGCTTTTTCTTAAATGCATTCCCATATTAACTCACTTTCTCGTCTTCTTTTTCGCTTCCTCCTCCACCTACCTGATGTGCCTGCTTCTTCCTCTCACTCCTGCTACTTCCTTCTTTCCCCTTCTGCTTCTTCCCCGCTCTTGCTTCTTGAACCAATTCCAAATTGATATCAAGCTGCTATTTTTCTGCTTTGTTGGGTGGGAAATAGTTTCTTCAGTCATCCCCTCATAGCACAACAGTTGGGTGCCAAGAGCAGCTTATTTGCCTTTCTGTCCTCACACCATCTACAGTTTTGAAAGAGTGATTCTGGTACTATTAAAGAAAAAGGTTTTGTGAAATGGTAGCAAATTGTTGTTACAGGTCTATCTCTGGTTGATGCTCTCCCTTATTTCCCCTAGCTCTTTTTTGCCTCTATCAAAACAAGAGGCTTTAGGGGTTTTTTTATAGTTTTTTGAGCCTTACGTCTAGAGCAACATCTTCTACATCTCTGCCTCTTCATCAAGCATATCTGTAACCCTTACCTGGACAAAACTTCCATTATCTCCAAAGCAGGCAGGATAGTTTGAGCCATCCTACTGGTAATTTTAATGCAAATGCTTCCTTCCCTCCATACATTTTGTGTGATCTTCTCCTCAAGCAAAGCCTCTGAGCCTCTTGTTGCACTTTCATGGTGCAGTTTCTAGGCACCAACACCATACAAACAGAAGACACCAGCACTAATAATTCTCTTCAGTCTCTGTATCAGCCTGCAGCCCTGGGATCTCTCCTTTGCTTTCGAACTTCCTCCTAGGATAATAGACTTTATTAAAAATAAATAGTTACAAATTCTGTTTTACAGCTGATGACAGCAAGGAGAAGGATGGAGGACGTGAAAGAAGAAAAAGGGTCTGCTGTCCAGTTAGGTCACTTGTCTGTCATCCTGACCATGCTGTGCCAGGGAGCAGTCTGAGTGTGCAAGCACAGGGCCCTGCCTTCTCTGCCAGGCATCTCAGAATAGGAGCAGGATGTGTTTCTCAAAAGGACTGGGAGAACTACTTCTTAGTCCATGGAGCCGAGCTGCTTCTGGAGATGATCAGTACTAAAAGCCAAGGTGAGTATAGAGCAGGCTACATTAAGTGTCCTTGTCTCCTAGATTGGCATTTGCAGTGGAAGAATATGGATTTCGGTCCTTGTTCTCTTTTATATACAAAGAGAGAGTCATGTGCAACAAGCAATAAACATGCAAGAAAACCCCTCCTTTGAGATCCTTCTCTAGTTCCTCCAAAAGTCCTAAACTCTACCTACTATCCTCTTCTGGTCAGTGCTTAGGTATTGTTCCTCAACTAGTGACAGGCATGACTCTTGAGAGCCATGGTGCCTACTGACATCAGGAGGGGACAGAAAGTCTGCTGTTGCTTCAGTAGTAGGAACACTTGCTGCAGGTCTCAGTCTGTCCATGGAGGGCAGGGACTCCTGTTGCCTCTCCAGAGACGAGAAACCAGGCATGCTTCTTTCCCAGATCTGAGCAGGAAAGGAGTCCTAGCACACACTGCACACATGTGAAGAGTAGTGTACCCCCACTCCTTTTCCAGACAGTATGCCTTTATGCGAAAGGGAGTATATCGGAGCAGCTCCAGGCCTTGATCTACTCAGAGGCTAAGAGGCAGTAACAGGAAACATTTTTTGGTGGTCAGGGGACTTATCCAGCTACATACAGGTGCAGAACAGAGGAGGAGATTATCGGCAACAGGTGCAGAAGAAACTGGCTGGAGAAATTAGATGGCCGACTCCCTGCGGTATGAGATTGTATCTAGGGGCAGAGTTGCCTTGAGCCGATCCAGGTCCAGGTGGCTTCCAAAATCCATCATCTGGATAACACCTCCTTCCTCCTTGGTGCTGCCCCCTAACACCACACCCACTTCGTCATCATCTTCGTCTTCATCTTGACTGACAAGAGCCAACTCATTCTCATAGCAGAAGGCACTGGGAGGTGGAGGAGAAGGTAAGATAGTCATCTTGCTTTCTTGCAGCTCCCGGGCTGAGCAACAAGGCGTGCCAGCTACCTCGTAGGTCTTGTGAAAGCGTGAATAATCCACTTTGTAGTGGTTCTTCTCCTCAAACACAACTGGTTCAAAACGATGACCCCAAAGGATTTCACTAGCAAGGTAAGAGCTTCGCGCTTGTGTGGTCATGGCTGTGGCTTCCACCATCCCCTCCAGGATAACAACAATCTCAAAGTTCTCCGTCTCCAGCTCCTCCTTGCCAATCCCATAAAGCGGGCTTTCCTCATCAATCTCATGAACAATAATAATGGGAGAGACCAAAAATATACGATCAAGGCCCACATCGTACCCCACATTTAGGTCCCGCTGGTCCAGAGGGAGGTATTCTCCTTCCTCTGTCATGTAGGGTTTGATGAGCTGGGCTCGGACATGGGCCTCCACAATGTGGCTCCTTCTCAGGTTACCCACCCTCCACATGAGGCACAGTTTGCCATCCCGCACAGAAATGACTGCATGGTGACTGAAGAGAAGGGTCTGGGCCCGCTTCTTGGGCCTTGCCATCTTGGCCATGATAGTGCCAATCATGAAGGAGTCAATAACGCAGCCCACAATAGATTGGACCACAACTGCCATGATAGCCAGCGGGCACTCCTCAGTCACGCAACGGAAGCCGTACCCAATGGTTGTTTGTGTCTCCACTGAGAAAAGAAAAGCCCCTAGGAAGCTGTTGACATGCATGATGCAGGGCTTGAGCAGAGAGGGACCACTTCCCACTGCTGGTGCATTGAGATCACCATGGAAGAAAGCGATGCACCAGAAGAGGAAGCCAAAGAAGAGCCAGGAGACTAAGAAGGTGGCAGAGAAGATCATAAGCATATACCGCCAGCGTGTGTCCACACAGGTGGTGAAGATGTCGGCCATGTAACGTTGAGACTTGTTGCTCAGGTTGGCAAAGTAGACATTGCACTGGCCATTCTTCTTCACAAAACGGTTGCGTTGCTTCCGCTGGGGAACATGACCCTTCCCATTCCTGCTGTGCCCATTCATGTTGCCCAGCACAGAGACCTTGTGTCCATCCTCTTCAGTCGAGACGATGCTGTACCTGGAAGAGAAGAAACAGGCATTTCCAGCCGAAATACATGAAAAATAACAGCAGCCACTGAGACAGTGAGGGCAGGAGACATGTGGAGGGCTTATAGGGCTACAGTAGCAATGTGTTGAATACCACAACAGCACGTTTCCCTCGTTATTGCAACATGGTGTCACCCTGACCAAATTGGTGGAGCTCAGCTGCAGTATTTGCTGAGTCTTGCTGGCAGGAGATTGTATCCAGTAAAGTCCTGACAGGGCAGCAAAGAAGGAGAAGCTTGTAGCACTGTGCTACCTTTCAGCCTTCATGGTAAGAAGGGATCCGAGGCTTTGAAACTTGACAGCAGCTGGGACAACAGGGAAACCTGGGAGCAAGCACTCGCAGTCTGGCAACATTTTGGCCCTGACATTATATAAGGCTAGAAGTTTCTCTTTTCTTCTCCGCTCTTCTTACTCTTTTCATGGTGCACTGGTGACATTGTTTATACACTTCTTGTGCTCAGGACAATTGTGTTGCCACAGCAACATGCGTGACTCCCAGAATCCTGCATCTAAACCAAAGGTGTCATTTGGAGATTAACAGCCAATGTGCTGGCATTTTCCCTGGCAGAAGCTCCCCACACACTTTCTGGCAGGTGTTTGCCCCCTGGCTTCCCTCCCTCACAGGCAGCACTGCCACTGCCCCTCATGTGCTGCTGGGACAGTTGCAAATACTCTTTAAAGATGTGATGGCAGAAGATGCTCTGACCACTGAGGAAATTAAGTGCACAGACCACCAAGACTGCTCTGCCCTTGTGACTGTCGAGCCGCAGCCTCCCAGAACTCTTCATACTGGCAGTGTCTCCCTCCCACATGTGTTGACGTGTCAGCTAGAGCCCTCCAGCATGGGCTTCCTTATCTCATGCAAAGGGAAGCACTGGTGGCTGGAGTTGTGATTCCTGGGGCAATGGAATTTCTGCAGTGCTGCTGGAATCTGAAACTTCTGGTCCAGCATCTTGCAGCACTTTGCTTCTCCTCCATAGTACTCCTCCGAGCACTGCCCATATGTACTGTATGTTTTGGATTGGAGAAGGAGAGAGGAGGCATACCTCTTAGTAGAAAAGCCCCTGGCAGGAAATTGAGAAGAATATGCTGAAAGGCAGGCTGAAAGTATGGTCTGAGGGGCCAGATGAGGAGGATCAGGCCACCTGGGGCAGCAGCAGCTCTTGAGAGGAGGGTTACTCACCGATTTACTCGGATGCTGCCCATGGCTTGCTGTATCTTCAGGTGTCAGGGGGCTGCAGGAGCTGGGAGGGCACAGGATCTCATCCAGCAGCACTCACATGGGACCAGGTGGCTCCAGGTTTCACCTCTGGTAAGCTGGGACCCACACTGCCATTGTGATTGCTCCTGGGCATGCACCTTGCAGAGAAGGACAAAGCAAAACCCAACTCAGAGCATCCTCTGACAGCACCCGTCCCAGTCCCAGAGTGGAATGTTCAAGGCTCCCAGCCTTTTGCTCAGAAGGGGTCTAAAGGTGTCCACTGTGCACCACACCACAGCCTGGCTCAGGCAGGTGAGGAGCAGATGGACACAGACAAGGTTGTGTGGCCCACAACCACCATGCTCCCCAGAATCTACCAACTGGAGAGGTGCAAGGCTGGCCAGTCACCACTCTCCAGATAAAGGGCACAATGGCTGAGCATCTTACAGAGTCCTTGCCCTGAGTCATTATATTAATATCATAGCTTACAGTACGACAATAGCTCAGCCAGGCTAAATACCTCACAGACAAGGACTAACCAAGCTTGGAAATGCACAGCAGCCCAGAGGGATCACCACCAACCAAGCCTGACCCAGTAGGGATTTATTTGCAGGGGTTGCAGAACATCCACACCGTTTGAATGAGAAGAAAAGAAATGGAAAGAGCCACAAAGGAGAACTGGTGGAAAGGAAGGGCTTAGGGGTAGCCGAGGAGAAGCCAGTTAGAGCAAACAGACCTTGTGACATGCCCTGTGTAGCCGCAGAGCCCTGGGGCGGGGGGGTGTCCAGCAGATTCTATGTCCCGACCTGGTCCTCCCTGAACTGAAGAATGGGGAAACTGAGAGCTGACTTATTCTGCCTGCCCAGAGCTTCTGGGAAATGAAATGCAGTAAGGGGGTAATGACTCACAGATTAGGAAGGGCTTTGTACACCCATGTTAATCCTGCACTGTAACCTTTGGATTACAGCAGCCAGTGTGGAGTGCAGGATCCATTCAGAGCCAGCTAGTTCACTTTCTCCTAGCCTCATTGTTGAGCAGCCAATGATTGACATATCTTGGAAAAATACAAAGGTTTTTGGGTCAAATCCAAGGTTTATTGCTATTTGCAAGTGGTCACACACAGGCAGGAGAAAGGAACAGCAAGTGATGTTGTGTGGGACAGAAAAGCTGTTGAGAATTATCATTAGTGTTGTAGAATGAGGCTTCATGTGGCTAAGGTGGCTGCCCAAAAATTGCCATTGGGAAATAGCACTTTGGCACTGAACTCAGCCAGCACCCACCCCCTCATCACCCTACAGCATCTAAGTCATTAAGGACAGTCAGTTCGGGAAATTTTGTTGTGCAGCTGGGTAAACCTACAACAGAAACTGGGGTTGGCAACCTAAATTTACCCCCAAAAATTAAGGGATTACCGGGTGATGAAGAAAGGTCACTTCATGCCCACAGATGATCTAGGATAAAGTATCTTCAGTGATTACGTGGTGAGTTTGGAATGCAGGGTCCCACAGGTCTTTAGGAGATGACAGAGGCAAGCAATTTAGGTATACTTCTCTATGCCAGCTCCACCCAGGAAAGGAAGAGCATCCTCTCCAACAGTGCCTTCCTTAGCCAGCCTGGATAAGCCAAACTCATTCCTAGCCAGCACTGACAGGGACAGGGAGGGAAAGGCACTGCCACAGCATACACATATGGATACTTCACAACTTTCTAAAGGTCTCTAACCACCACCACCTCCCTGTCCCTAGCTGCAGGAACAGGTGCACAATTTCAAGAGACTTTGGATTCCTGGCCCAGGCAGTAGCCAGCTCCAAAAGAAGTGTAAAGAGGACTTTAAAGAGCTTCTGCTCACTGAAAATGTGCAGCAGCACCCAGATCTCCGTCCCTCACCTTCAACACCTCACCAAGAAGGAACAAAGGAAGCAGATGAAATGTGAGGGCTTTGCTCATCTCCAATAACAGCTACAGCTGTAAATCCCCTGCCGCTGTTTTTCCTCCTGTCCCCCACATGGGAGCTCAAGTCAGCCAGCCTCTTGTGCAGAGCCCACCATGGCTGCACCTTGCAGCTCAGAGCCTAGGAAATGTTTGCTGCTGGCTCCATTTCAGCAGCTAAAACTACATCACTACCTGCAATTTGTACTTAATAACAAGAAAAGTATTTCCCTGCAGGATTAAAGCTACAAATCTGAAAATACAGTCCAGCACATGAGAGTAAATGGTTTTATTATAGGCTGTAGTGGGAGATCCATTATCTTGGTCTGTACACTTGTCCATAGGACTCACACAGAATTGAATTCATAGCTTTTTTCCTGCTTCAACTTCAGAAATTTTTCCAGTAGATTTAAGGACCTCAGCAACAAAATACAGCAACTCTGCTCCAGAGGTGAGCTGTCTGATGGACCAGTTTGCACCCATTATTATCTTGTAAAGGTTCTGCAAGGCAACATCTATGTTGCACTTCACTGCCCCTAGGTCAGTTGTTTGACCTGCTCTCAGGTTTTCATTCTCTGCCTTGGAGCTCTCCAGCTCTCCCTGGAGAATAAAGATCTCCTGCTTCAGCTTCTCCATGTTGCTTTCTGCCTCCAGAGCCCGCTGGGTCATTAGCTGGAGACTCCACTCAGTCTGCTGGACAAAGGACTGTAGCTCTTGGGCTTTCCTCTCCTCTTTGGCCTGGCTGGCCTTCAGCTGCTTCTCTAGTCTCTTCACTGTGCACACCTGGCTCTCCAAGGAGCTCTGCATGCCCCTGACCACCTTTTTGAGCATGGCATTCTCCTTCCTGAGCATGTCATAGGTCAGCTGAAGGGAAGGGAACTCTCTGTCCCCAGTGGCTTCCTTATGCAGCATGTGGGGCTCTGCTCCCCTAGTGTGCTCTGCGTACTCCAGAAAAGGGTCACTGGCACGGGCCCATGGGCCAAAGTCATCTATCCCCAAGCGCTTGCCCATGCTACACTGGAAAGAGTCATAGGAACTACATGGTGCCATACTGACAGTTGGGAGATTATGTGACCTTTGATGCACAGGAAGGTGATAGGTCCAGCTATAATCCTCATTTTTGGACAACCGGTCAGGCATTTCTGTGTCTTTGTAAAATGGTTCCTGAAGCTCCTGAGCTTCTTCCTCAGGCTCCAGTGCATACTTGGCCAACATCTTGGCATATATTCTATTTTTCATTCTGTTTTTCACCATGTAAGAGTGCCTGGGATTTGAGGAAAATGAGATGGGTTCTCCCAGATCTTCCCAGATCTTGCACTGGGTTGGAGGATTTACGGAGTGGCAGGGGTAATTGAATTCGCCATCTTTGTCATTGTTGTCATCTTTGTCATTCCTGTCATCATCATCTGCCAAGCCTTGACATCCTAGGTGGATCCTCTCCATTGTCTCAGAGAAGTCAAGCAGCCATGACATTTTTCAGGATGCTTTGGGCTGCAGCAAGTAAGAGAATCCAAATTACCCTCCTAGAGCTCAGGTCACACAGGTAGATGACAAGCAGGGTGCCAACTTCTTGCAGCCCCAGCAACACTTACAGTCACCAAAATCCCTCCATTTAGATTAACAGGGTGTTCAGGAGGCAGAGGAGAGGAGAACCAGTCATCTCTGTGTCTTTGCTATGGAGACAACAGGAATCACCAAGGTCTGTGATGTCATCATGTGACTTCATTTCCTGCTGTGGGGCATGTCCAGGGGTAAGAGGAAATGATTGTTTGCAGAAGTCAAGCCACCTGAGACCTTCAGCATGAGGGGAGGGAACAGGGACTGGCTGGCCTTGGTCAGGCAATGTGGAATAGAGGGTACAGCCCTGCCACAGCAGGCTGCTGAGATATCTCCAGCAACATGATCAAGCCACTGGCATTTTGCTGCCAGGGCTTACTCTGGGCAGAGGCAGGAGACATCAACAGCGTTTTGGCTAGAGGTATTGTCCTGAGCCAGACAGCCAGCAAAGGGTCTGTGCCATGGTGCTGCCAATCTGATTCATCTCCTGCTGCCAGCTGGCACAAGGAATCGTTAGCAATATTGGGTGCCACAAACTTGGAGTGGCACGAGCCAGGAGACGAACAAAAATAAACCTACTTACCACTTCCACCCCAACACACCCCCACAGTGTGCAGTGCCACCATGGGAAAAACAGATATGCAGGCAAGAAACCCTGGACTAGGAAATGGGCCATGCATATTTTGGGCCAGCATTTGCAGCAGCCCCCTGGAGATGTCACACAGGTAGGAAAGTTAGCCACCATTCCTCCTCAGCACCTGGTGGCCCAGGGCCACCACTGACATCCCTATTTGCAAAATGGATGCTCAGCAAGGCCAAGGGCTGTATTAAGAACCAAACCTTATGCAAACTCAGTTCAACCGGCTGTGAAATAGTCCTGTTGCACCTTGGAAACATGAAACACATGAGGTGAAGAGGGACTCTCAGAGATACCTTCAGCAAAAAGGGATGATGTTTACATCCTGAACAAGCAGCTGTGTGTCACATGGACAGGGGGAGGAAGGCCTGGCTAAGAACAGAGAGAAGAAGACCTTTCTTGGAGTTTGCTCTGCTGCCTGGGACCCGCATGTGGAGGGGAAACTGGAAGCGACTCCTGGGCAGTAGGATGAAACCACAGTGGTAGGTGCAGCATAGGGCACCCTGGAAGATGCTAGGCAGGACACTGTGGCCCACAGAGATGCTTCTCCATCACTCGGCTGCCCTGTTCCTGGCATACGTGTACACCCGTGTATTTTGTAGCCTGAGGAAGCCCCACAACTCTTTGGGATGCCACT
Organism: Galbula dea; assembly: GCA_013399015.1. Lineage (NCBI taxonomy): Eukaryota > Metazoa > Chordata > Aves > Piciformes > Galbulidae > Galbula > Galbula dea. The sequence goes on from VWZX01005797.1 coordinate 254,512, forward strand.
GCACTATGGGCATTGCAGCCACTGTCTTGCAGTGTTGAAGATGTCAGCCAGGTAGACTTCCAGGGGTCAACAGCTGCCTCTAGCCCTGCAGCCTGGGCTGCCCTTCCCTTCTTCCCTACCACTTCCCCTATCCTGCACCCTAGATCGAGCAACGCTGGGAACACTGTCACCATGCTGCAATCACCCCTGCCTCCCCAGGTGACACTGGACACTGTGTTCCATTAGCACGAGGCATTGCACCAGCCTACACTTGCCACCCCAGTGCTGCTCTGACCCTGAGAAGCAGCATGGTGTGGTCTGTTGCTGTTGCTTTCCGAGGGATCTGCAGGCTAATAATGTTAGGACACAGTGCTGATACAATGCCTCCATTGCTCCACCTCCAGTACACAGTGCAGCGCCTCGTACATCCTAGGCTTTCTCCAGCCCCTGCCAGAGCAGATCATATATTGTCAATCCTTCCATGAATTTGCAGTGAAAGAACCTCATGAAACAGAACAGAAAGGTCCATACTGAAGCACTCCCCCACTTGTCTTTTTATAACAACCCTATCTGGTGCTCTGGGATGTACACCATGAATGACAACGATGGAAAAATCCCAGGATATTTTTACACTCTTAGTTTTTGCTTTATCTGGAGCTGTCTGGCAAATGGTTCCCTCCTGTCTGTGGTCAATACTGCAGCTGCTGGTTGTGCTGTGCTTTGTGCCTTTATTTCTCTGACCAGCTACGTATCACCACCTGGTTTTGAGATCAGCATCCACAGACCTCTCTTGTCGGCTCAGACAATGACAACATGCCAGATGTCTTCTTGCCTCTTGGGGAGTCAGGGTAGAAACAACTGCAGCAGCTCAGGGCCACCTTTGGCTTTTTGCAGAACCTCACAGTCCCAACAACATCTGTTTTGTCCTCTCCATCCTTTTTGTAACTCCATCTCTTCTCCTCTTCCTCACAAATATTCCTGGGACTCATGTGGGGGTTTATGGGGCAGCTTGGTGCCAAGGGGCTGTCTTGCCACTAAGAGACAGTGGCTAAGCTTTCACTCCTCCATGCTGACAGGGTTGGGTACTAGGTTTTGTATGAGCAAAAGTGAAGGTACAGTCACTGTGCGGGAGAGTTTTACCATATTAAAAAGGCAAGTGACATATGGAAGGTGAGGGGAGGAAGCTGTAATCAACTCTGTACCATTTTTATATACACACTTCTGCCTTTTCATTCAATAATTATAAATAGATCAAGTAAGTGCCAACAGTCCCCATCTACCCTGCAAGGCATGATCCGCTGACCAGTTTCTCTCTCCAAAAGAGGATTTTATTAATGTGCCTCTGCCCAGTTTATATTTTGGGGTGGAGTGAAAAGGGGGGGTGTTTTTCCCCGTCACAAAGCTCTGGAGCCTGGGGATGGGTAATATGAAAACAAAACAAAATGATTTGAAGTTAAACCATCTCAGTGTGTGACTCAGAGCTATTCTTAGATCCCTGAAGCCAGCTGCAGCAACGGAGCCAGAAGGATCCTGCCCATATTATTATTCCAATTACCATCTGAATTAAAAGTTTGAGCAGTGATCAGCCCACATACTGATGGGAGGGGGAGAGAAGAAAGCAAAAAGAGGAGAGAAAAAGAGAGATGGAGAAAAAAAAACAGATAAAAATGGGATTCACACAAAGGTCCCCAGGATGACAAAGTTGGGAAGAGGCACAGAGAGGTGACAGCATCACCTCCTGCCTGCTCCCACACCATCCCAACAATTCTTGCTCTGACTGCACCGTTCGGGCAATGGCACTGCAAGAGCAGCCACCTGCTCCCTTGGATCCCGGCTGAGAGTCAGGCTACCCTATGGTGGGATGGATGGGACTGGTATGGGCGCTTGGTCCACTCTCCTTGGGCCAAAATGAGGCTGAGAGGGCAAGAGGCAGGGGTTGAGGGGCAGCTATGTGGGAGTGTAAGGAGAGAATGTTGCTGGGGCAGGGACTGGGGAGAAGTCCCTACTTTTCTTGTCAAGTGAGCAACTATTCTTTGTGGCCAGCAACACAGAGGAAATTAAATGCTCAGAAGGCCCCTTGCCTTCCCTGTGTGGTCTTCTCGGCCAAAAAGGAGACAGATTTTTGTGGCAGCCAGGGTGCAGACTGTGTCCCACCTGCTCCCTAGGAAGAGCTGAGGCTGATGTGCAACCCAGCAGCCATCACGCCAAAACCGTGGACTAGACCCTGAAAGGTCAGCGTAAAACCCACAAGAGCTGAACAACTGAAGGTGTTGAGGTATTCTTGAGGTCCCCACATCCTGGCTGGATGCAGTGCACTCAGGTTACTTCCTGTAGCTTCCCAGTATGACTGCACCACCAAAAAGGGAATCTTCCCTAACCACTCCACCCCAAGAGTTACGTTCATTGAGCATCCTGACCTGCAGGTGTCCTGCTAAAAAGCCATTCCCAGCCGTGTCCATGCACCTTGATGTCTCTCCAGAGCAGATCCTCTCTCTTGGCCCAGCCAAGAGGGCTGCCCATAGGGTATCATCATGGCTTTCAGCTAGTCAGGGATGAGGATTATTATTGATGCACAGGAAAAGGGGGTCAAGAGTGGTTCACATCACCTGCCTGCCCACTGCAACTGTGCTTCTCTGGGCAGAGATGGTCTGCCAGCACCTCCACAAAACATCCAGCAAGGCAGGCAACTGCAAATGAGTTATGAATGATGACAACAACAGTGACAGCAGCAAAGGGTGAGCAATACCCATAGCAAACCCTGCTGGGCACTAAGCCCCCAGTGGAGAGAAGCTGCAGCTGCTGCTCCACACCAGGCTGCTGCATAAGGGTCGAGTTCTCAGCCTGGCCTGGCTGCTCAGTGTTAACCCATCAGTGATAGGGAAAAACAAAATCCCCACAAACCCCTTGTTGCTACTCTAACAAGGAGCCCAGTGGAGGCACCAGCCTCCTGAGGGAGCCCTAGCTTGTCCCCTTTCAGTCATCAGAGACAGAGTTGAAGTAGCATCCCAAGTAAGCTGCAAAACTGCACTCCTGCAGAGAACAGATCAACTATTTCACTACAAGTCTACTGTCTTGTATTGCTGCAGCTTGCTTGATCTGGTTAAACAAATGTACCTGAAAGATACCAAGGATAAGTGCCGCCTGACTCCACAGTGTGGAGGACAATCCCCTGCCTCCTTCCTCTGCCCTCCAGTTTCCTGGGCTGCCAGTACAGATGGGCTCAGATGTAGTGGAAGAGTGATGTGGAGCAGGACACAGCAGCCACATCTGCATGCTACTACAACTGAGGTATCTTCCCCATCATCATTACCAGTTGCTGTCATACCCCTGCTCCTTTGGGCTGCGATGTTTGCTCCCACTGGCATTCTGCCTGCTCACCTGCCTCCAGCCCACTGTCACTCAGTACTGCCACAGCTTCTGCCTGGTCATCTCCACCTAGACAGAAACCTCAATCTTGGTGGTGGGAACAACAGGGACAGGAGAGGAGACAGCTTCTAGGGCCATTACATCTAGTCTCACGTCAGGCACCACCTCTTCCGCTTTTTGGAGACATGAAGCACCTGCCTGTCCAGCCTCTGAGATGCTGTTCAGTGGGTGCTGTTCAACCCCCACGCTCACTGCACTGCTAGTGGGACCAATCTATACAGCTCTTGTGTTGCTGGAGTAATTTTTGACATTCTCTCCCTAAGTCTCTTTTTGGCTGACCCCTCTGTGCAGGTGGCTAAGTAGGGTGCTGGCAAAAGCCATGGCCTTGCACAGAAAGAGAGCAGGTGAGAGGAGAGAGGATAGTGAAGATGAAGGCAGGGGAGGGGAGAACAGACAGCAGGACAAAGCTGGTAGCTCAGTGCACCAGCACTGGTGCCACTTGCTGGGGAGGGAGTGAGTTAGGGGAGGTGTCATGGTCTTTTCCCCAAGCCTTTCAGAGGGCACAGAGTGGAGGATGCTGCCTCCCTCATTTTCACTCAGCACCAGGATTCTTAAGAAGCATTTGGGAAGAACTGTTGCCATAGAAATAAACCAGCTGTCCAGATTACGAGGGGCAAGCTTGCCACCATGGTGGTATGGGCAGTGCTGGGCTGGAAAGTACCTTATCTTCCAACCTTTGCTCCCTCATCTCCAGTGAGAGCAGTGGTGGTACTGCCATGTCAGCGTGGCCAGTGCCAACTCTAGGTGAAATTCCTCCCCAGATGCACGGGTCAGTGAATGCCAAAACTGCCTCTGAAGACAAGCTGCCTGCCACCAGGCTCCTGAGGTGACAGACATGGAGGTGCATGGATCTCTGGGACACTAGGAACAGGTTTGCACTACAGCCAGCTCCCATCCTTTGTCTGCTCAGGCTACTGCAACACCTTCACTGCTGAAGAACAAGCCTGAGAGATCTGAGGGCAAGAACCAGCTCAAAAGTTGCCCTGCCCATCTTGAGTCCCCCCACTGCATCTCTCCTGAGGAGGGGTTTAAAGGCAGTCCATCCCAAATAAAGCCACCTTAATTGGGGGGGAAAATCAGTGCCAGTGCCTCCAGGGTCTCCTTGTAAGACCCCTCCACCCTAGTCAGGGGCACAGGAGCAACACTGTCAGGGAACACAAATTAATCCTGATGTGGTTTTGCAGCACTGCAAGGCAAGCACAGATGGCTCCACTTCGTCCTTACCATTCACAGAAAAACAAGCAGCTGGGAAGCCACGCATGTGAGAAAGGGATCGATCACTAAGACATGAGCATCCATCTATTGATCCCTGGCTGTGCTCTCGGGTTAAGCCAGCCCAGCACAATAATGAGACAGGACAGTGGGAATTTGCTGAGGGCAGATTGCCATTAACTTCTCTGCTCTGTGTCTGCACTGATGTCAGCACACGGTGGGCACAGGTATCCATCACTGACTCCTCTTCCCCCTTGCTGGCACAAGCTGCTCCCAGGGTGGTGGCTGGCAGCTGAGCTTGAAGTGGCCTAGCAGCTGGAGGACCCATCCTGCCAGGTCCCTCCCCAGCCACCTCTTTGCTTCCCAGCTTTCCTTGCAAACCATGGTGTGGGGCCACAAGGGGAAAGCAACACTGCCGGCTCCCTGCAAGTGCTGCAAATCATGGCACTTGGTCTTGGCACTCGAGAAGAGGGAGAGATAAAAGTGGACAGAGATGGAAGAGAGAAAGCCCCACTTCCCTCCAGATCAGCTCTCTCCAGCTGATCTGTCTGTGGACATCCTCACTGTCCCTCCTCTTTCCCAAGACCCCCTGTCCCCACTAGGCTCACATTTTCCTCCTAAGGCACTTATTCCTCCTGTACATATTACTATTGTCAATGTCTACAAACAGGAGCGGTCACATGCTGGGGTGACTCAGGCATCTGTGGGCACCTTTTCTGATGGCAAATGGAGACGGGACACCTCCCCACGTCTTTGGCGAGACATGCTCCCCATGCACTCCCTCATCCCCTCCTGAGCTCCAGGTGACCCCAAGCCTCAGGCCCTTCTTTACACCTCCTACTTTCCGTGGACACTTCCTCCAGAGAAGCCAGGGAGGGCACAGAGAAGTGGGTGAGGTTAGTCTTGGATCCATGTCACCTCCACTGTGCATCCCCTGCATGCACTGCCACCAACTGCCCTTCACAACATACCCTCTAAAAGGAGGAAGGGGAAGAAGGGAGGAATGGGAGGGAGTGGCCCCAGAGTGATGGTTCATTTTGACATGGATGGAGCCAGGGCTGGGTGTCAGGGACAGGAGACTTCAGGCTCTTGGCAGAGGAATTTGTTTGTCTCCAGGTGAGTTGCCCAGGAGGAAGGGCATCAACACCTGAAGGTGGGCACTAGGGATGTCCAAGGTGACCTGCTTGAACCATGCAAACCTGCCCAGCCACTCCCAACTCAGTGAAGATGCCAAAAGGGAGCAAAAGTGGTGTTTCTCTGGCATTTTGCTCACAGCTTCCTCCTGAGAAAGCACCTGAGAGCACCATGCCTCTCTGGGGGTGTTGGACCACCACCAGCAGGATTAGCCATGCTGGTATTAGAAGACCTGGAAAGCAAGGGAGAATTGGGCAGATCTGGAGCCTGAAAAGATCCACAGGGAGCAGGAGAGCCAACATGGCCAGTTCAGTCCCAGTTGTGCCCAGGTGCTTGGAGACCAGATCTCCAGCTCCATTCTTCTCTGGGAGCCAGTCAAATCCATCACTTGCAGAGAGCAGGAGAAATGAAAGGCAAGTGACACCCAGCCCCAGATGAGAAGGTGCTAAGGCAACACAGGGAGCCAAATAAATGAAGACGTTACCCAAAAAGCAACCAAAGTGATGGTGGTGAGGGACAGGAAGAGAAGTTGTGGAAGTTTACAGCCAGGTACACACCCTTGCCCCTTGGCCCTTTGCCACCCCAGCCACTGTACATGCATATGCTGTGCACACAGGCAACTTTATTATTCACTGGCATGCTCACATGAAGCCATGCATTTCTCTCTAAGTTATATTTATAGCTGTTCCTCAGAGCGAGTGCAGATGAAACAATATATTATTTTCCTAAGGAAAAAACACCCTTCCCAGGCTCATGCCGATGAGGGGAGCAGCACTCCCCAGCACCGCCTCTTACCCGGGTCCTGCCGAGTGCTGCCGCCTGCTCCAGCCGTGCTGAGCCAACATCAGATGAAGGGGAAAGTGGCCGGTTTTTCCATGTCACCATGAAATGTCTCAGCTGGACCAGAGGAATCAGTAAGGTCTCTCTGCAACTCTCGCTTGCCTCTGGCTTGGCTTTTTTTTCTGATTCCCTGAGGAGTTACTTCTCCACTGTGACCTTCTCCTCTCCTAACTCTGTCCAGCCCACGCCAGTGTTCTCCTCCTGCCTCTGCCTCTCCTCAGAATTTTTCACTCCCAGGAGTGTCCATCCCACGGAGCACTGATGTGCCTTCACGGCTGGACAACGGGTTCAGGTCTCTCCCTCCTGCTTGGGTTCCTCCTTCCCTGGCATTATTTGCCCCATGCCTCTCACTGCCCCCCTACTCTAATCCCTAAATCCCCCCTCTCCCTTCCATTCTTCCTCTCTTTGCGCTCTGCTCCCTTTCCCTGACTGCCTCTCCCCCTCCCTGATTGCTATGCAGTCTCTAGCTGAGAAGTCAGTAACTCTGTGGTAGGATCCAACAGCTTTCCGCTACTTTAGCCCATCCTCACGTGTGAGCTCAGAGCCACGGAGGCACTGCTGCAGAGCCACCATGGGGGAGACGAGAACACAACCAGCAGCAGGAGGAAGGGGATAGTGAGGCCACTGGATGGCCTCAGGCTGGCACAAGGGGCTGAAATATCCACCGCCTTTTTTTTTTCCTGCATGGATTTGGGATACTGGGCTGACACCTTGCCCTGAGAGAGGACAAGGCTCTCCTGGCTTTTGCAGAACATTTACCCCAGGGCATTGCCTCCCTGACCCTCAACATCTCCCCACACCCACAGCCTTGCCTACCCAGGATGGGTGGTGCTAGGGATGGGAGCTCAGTCAAGGAGGGACTGGAGCTCGGACTAGGAAGGACTGGCCCTCAGGGCTCCAGGATGATGCACATCTACCCCGCTGGGAAACCTCTCTCAGAAGCCTCCCCTGGGTCTCCTGTGGCCAGCAGCATCTCAGGGCATTTTAAGAGGTCACTTCCTGGTAGCAAGGTGATGGGATCCTGTGGCAGTGAAGCTGGAGGCTGAAGAGAGCCCTGGCCCTGCAGACAGCAGCTGGCTCCTGGGGACAGCCCTGCTTCAGGCCAGCATAGTCCAAGGGTATGTTCCATCTTGGTGTCTCATCTGCTCTGCCTAGTCTTAAGGCCTGCGCTGGAAAGTAAAAAAAAAAATATTAGAAAAACCTCATTGGGTGTCTCCTGGGCCCTATTCCTGCAGTAATCATGATTCTCCCTCCCAAAATCATCCCAAGATTCCCTGGCACACGGGATGCCCCCTTGCACAACGTGCTGCAGGGGTTGGCAAGTACTGCCATGGTGAGTGCAGCCCACTCTCAACTGACAAAGCCGCCCCAGGGGAAACAGAGGTTATTTTTAGTAGCTCTCCACAGAGATGAGCAGCTGCAAATGGGGAGCACATCAGCCTTCTGCAATGGCCAGCTCACCCCTAGCCATGCACAGCTGCTCCCCGCTGCTCGAATGGGAGGTTCTGGGAGGCTGCATCACCTGGATGGAGTCAAGCCAGCCTACTCCTTCCATCCTCTCTGCAGCCATTCTTATGGGGACCTTATTCAGGTTCAAGGGGGGATCTTGTTTTCCCAAAAGCTCTGATCCCAGGGGAAGCAGGGCTGCTTCCCAAGGGCTACTGGCTGGGAACTCCGCAGGTGCTCCCTGGCAAAGCATACCAGCCCTCTGGCACCATGACAGGCTTTTCCTCTCTGTGCAGTAAAAAGGTGAAGATGCTGCTGAGACATAGTGCTCCTTCCAGAGGTGGGTGAAGCCAGTAGGCATCCATGCAGCCCTGTAGCCACCTGGGCTTCTGGTAGGTTTTCAACCTCTCTGCCTTTTGCTTCTCGTCTCCAGCTGCCCCTGAGACCTCACTATTTTTCCCTCCACCTGGGCAGCAAAAGGTTGAATAGCTGCACCTTGTGCACAATGCAGCACACTGGTGTGGCAAAGAGACAACTGGCATGGCCAAGGCCATCAAGAGGGACATGGGGACATTTCATTAAGGACATCACCAGCTCCTTACTGTCCTTCTACCCCCATGGGGCCATGCCCTGGCCACTCCAGTCCCGTTGGCCCCAGAAGTGGGGTGGCTCACACTTGCCACCCCCGCCTGTCTCCACCAGCACCATCTTTAATAAGAAGTGTAGAATATTTTAGCACCTATGGAAAAGCCACCACAGACGGTGGTGGCAGCCGTTGCCAGGGAGACGCTCCCAAAAATAGCCCCACTCCACCAACCTTTCCCAGTGCTGCTGTGGGCATGAGGGAGGCAGAGTGATGAAGGTATGGAAGGGTTCAGGAATGGATAGAGGAAAGGAGAAAAGTAGGGAAAGAAATGGATGCATAGATGGAGGAATATTTGGAGGGAGGGAGAGATGGATGGGTGGATGGATGGATGGATGGATGGATTGAGAGGGGTGGAGAGGTGGATGAAGGGGGAAGCAGGAACTTTTGGGAAGGTAAGCAAGAGCTGCCTGACCCTTCTTCTGCCTGGGGATGAAGACAGATGCAACCCCCCTGCCAGTAGCCACTGCTTGGACATCTGTGGTCTCGCTTTCTTGTCAAACAAGCTAAGCCAGCATGAATCCTCAAGCCCTCTCTGCCCTGGGCAGGTTTGACTTTAGCATTTAAACCAGAAAACACAGTTTCAGACCTCATAGCACCTGCCAGGTTCCCCCTGTCATCCTCCTCCAACTGTTCCATCTCTGTCCCTAGTGCTCTAGGACTGATGTGGCTGAGCTGCCCTGGTCAAAGGGGCAGGGGTGGTGAGAGACGGAGATGGCCCATAGTGGTTGACCTCACCATGTTCCCCAGTGCCTCTTGGAATGCCGAATCACTTTCTTCTGTAGGACCACTCTGGGATGAGTTCCAGGGACTGCCTGCTCTTCCTGGGGGGGCGGGTCTGGATGCAGCCTGAGCCAAAGCCTGCAGCAGAAAAGGAGGAGGATTCCTGGCCAAGAACCTCCGGGGGCAAAAGCACAGAAGCCTTCCTGGTGGCAGGAAATAAAAGCCATTGCCATCGCCTTGCAGGACAGGCAGAGTTGAAGAAGGGCCCTTAGAGGAACTGCTGCTGCCTGGTCCAGGGTCTCTGCAGCAGAAGGATCTTCCCAGACTAGTGAAAGCAGAGATGGAAAACCAAAAATAGAACTAAAGAGGAGAGAAAAAAAAAGAAACCCAACAATCCCAAATTCTCGGTTTTAATGCCAAATCCCAGCTCCCTCACTTCCCTGTCACCCTGGCGACATTCCTTATGGTCACCATGGAAACAGAAGGCATGGAGAGAGCAGCACCGTGTAGGGTAGAGGCAGCACCCGGCATTATTTCGGGAGGCAGGGAGACACCCGGTGCAAGGTGCTTCATGTTGTAGCAAGTAGGGAGGAGGAAAGTTTTGTTTTTACTTGCTCCCACTTCATGTGCTACTTTTTCCTTCTCTAAGTGCCCAGGTGTCCCTTGCCCTCCTAGCAGCTTTTCCACAACCCTCCAGAGTGCACCCATGGGGACAGCCAAGCCCCACCACCATGTCACAGCTGGGTGAACTCAGCTGCACTGCTCCCATGAAGTCCCAATGATGGTCACCTCAGCTGGTGGTTCTGGGTGCCACAGCAGGAGACAGTGTCATGGCTTGGGGCCAGTCAACTCTTTTTGTGAAGGTGCAAGATGAAGAGAATAAACCTTTGCAACCTACTTTTGTCTTACCTCTCCGCAGGTGACTTTGTCCCCTGGGCAGAGCAAGAAGCTGTGAAAAGGAGTGGAGGGACAAAAGAGAACGACGAAAGCTCTCAGACTTTGTGCCCCAGGGGCTTGTAAAGGGATATGTTGGATGAGAGAATCCTAAATCTGTTCCTTTCCCTGAAACCTACCATTCCTATTCCATGATTTGAACTTCTTTCTGCCCACCTGCAAAAGGACCTGCGGTGCTAGGGACCTGCTGGGCCACCAGGGCTGGGGCTTGGCTTTCACCAACATCTACATGGCCTTACAGAGCCCTGCTGAAACCCTGGGCAGCTCTGCTCCAATGGCTGGAAACCCAGTCTCAGGCAGTTCCTACCCTGTCACTCTCCTTTGGTCTAACCTGCTCTTTTCCTACTGTGCTGACCTCTGCCTCGGGGCCCTGACTGGAGGCAGGCAGGGGCCCTCCTCAGTTTTGTGGGGCCATGTGAGTTTTTTTCAGCCCAAACTGGGAACACGGGTGGAAAAGCCCAGTGTGGCAGGTGCTAGAGCAGCAGAGAGGGAAACTCGGCAGCCAGCCTCATGGGGAGGCAGGAAACATATGCAAATATATTCAGAAAGAAATCCAGTGATACTAAGAGAGTTGTTAGTCCTCTCAGTAAGGACCAAGAATAATATTTTTACAGTTTAATCATGAGGGAGGTGGAATGAGGCTGGGAAGGGCAAAGGGCAGGAGGCTGCAGTCTGGGAGCAGGACAGAGACTAACGCACCCGCAGGGCATGTCCCTGGAAAGCCCAGCCCTCGCGTTCCCAAGGCCAGAGGATGGGGATCCCTTTCTCTCTGCCTTTCCCCCTTTAACGACACTTCCGCATGTAACTTGAGACAAGTTAGGGAAGCAAAAAGAGGAAAGGAAAAAAAAGAAAAAGGGAAAAATAGCGCAGTTATTCCCGCCTCCGCCTCCTCCTCTCTCTCCTCCCCAGCCAGCCAGGAGCCACGTCATCGTCACCCAGCGCTGGCTTCGGGGCGCCTCAGCAGGCTCAGCCTGTAGATTTCCAGGGTACAAACCCCAACTTTTGGCCTGGAGCAGGAAGAGGAAGGCCCTGGGGCAGGAGGAAGAGAGAAAATCCACCTTGGGGATTTCTTGGGGAAAAAGTAAGGAAGGGAGAGGTCCTGCCTGAGTGCCTGGCAGGGGAAAGCCGCTCGCAACCAGAGAAGGGAGCCTGAACTTTTCTCTGCCAGAAGAGAGGGCTCCGTCCTTAGGGAGAAAGGAGAGTTGAGCCAGAGGAGAGCGTTCACTCGGTCGAGGCTCAGGGTGGAAAAATTCCCTTCCTTCACCACCCCTGCCTGCAGAAAGCGCCCTGCTCCTTTCACCCCAGAGGAGTCCTCACAACATCATGAACGTTTTCCGCATCCTGGGGGATGTCTCCCACTTGCTGGCCATTATCATTCTCCTGATGAAGATTGTGAAGTCCAAGTCCTGTGCTGGTGAGTATTCCCACATACTTGGGAAGGAGGGGAGCACTTTCTGGAGGGTAGCTTGGTGAGGTGTGCAAGCAAAACGAGGTGCCGAAAGGCTACCAATAGACCACACAAGCTGGCAGCCCTCCCCAATAGGCTCTTCAAGGGAAGTCATCCTCCTCCTTCTCCTCTGGGGGGGTCTCCCTGCCAGAAGGAGAGGGCTGTGTTGGAAGGATGTGATGTGGCAAGGCGCATGGCCTTAGGCACATGCTGGTCTTGGGTTGGCAGAGTGCGAGAGAGAGAGAGCAGCAAGGCTGAAGGGAGCTGGAAAACGAGCACAAGAAGCTGTGGCAGCACCAAAACCAACAACCTGCAGAAAAAGCTGCTTTAGGTCAGAGGTCCTGCCAGTGGGTGGACAGGTACCAGAGGCTGCCCCATCCCTAGGTGTGCAGCAGCTTCCCGCAGGAGGATTTTGCTCAGAGTTCATGGTTTCCTCCCTGCAAGTGGCTGACTCCATCAGCAGCCCTGGGCTGGTCCCTGACCTCACAGCTCTTCCCCACTGTGGGAGATGTTACATCCCACCCTGGTGAGAAGGGCATGTGAAGGCAGCAAGGGAGAGAAGGAAGGTGTTTTGATGACAGTACTGAATTGGCCAAAGTGCACCACCAAGTGCCAGTCTCAACAACCCAAGGCAGAGCTCAGGAATGTTAGCAGGAGCCTGCCCTGTTACTTGGAAGTCTCTGGCCAGTACTGGGGTAGGTCTAGAACTACCACAGCATCTACATGCCAGACCTGGCTCACCGAGTAACATGTATATACATAAACCACCTCCAAAGAAGGAGTAAGAGGAAACCACCATCCTAAGGGTCCTTCTTCACCTGCTTTACCTTTCTTTATTCTCCCTGCCATGCAGGTATCTCTGGGAAGAGTCAGATACTTTTCGTCCTTGTCTTCACAACCCGCTATCTGGACCTATTCACGACCTTCATCTCTGTTTATAACACTGTGATGAAGGTAAGGAAAGGGCAGTGCAGAAGAGGTTCCCCTCAGTTTGCAATGGTTTCTCGGGGAGGTGAGGGTATATGTCTGCTAGGTCAGTTTTTCAGCCAGGAAGGGTGGATAAAGATGCTTCCTTTGGTCTCACTTAGCACCCTCATTGATCAAAAATAAGAGTCAGGGAGTGTGCTGAGCCTGCCATGTTTTGTACCACCAAAACCAGAACAAGATGCCACGAATCAAGCCTGGGTGTTCCTGGACAGCAACAACATTTAACAGATGGCTGCCACCAACCCAACCTCTTCACACACAGCCCTAGAGGGCTCAAACAAGTGTGATCCTCATGGAGGAGTAATCTTTAGTTGACTGCCAGAGTATCTCCAGCAGAAGTCAATCCACAATCCAGTTTAGAAAAAGCATTCATCACTATCTCACCCTGGCACAATCCCACCAAAACTGGGTTAACAGGTCTTAACTTTGGCAAAGCCATCTTCTCTTCAAGCACAGAAGATGCAATTGCAGGTAAAGTCTTGCCTTCTCCTTTTCCTCTCCCAGGTCATTTTTTTAATATGTGCTTATGTTACTGTGTACATGATCTACGTGAAATTCCGAAAAACATTTGACAGTGAGAATGACTCCTTTCGCCTCGAGTTCCTCCTGGTCCCTGTCACAGGCCTGTCATTTCTGGAGAACCACAGCTTCACTCCCTTGGAGGTAAGGAAAACCTGAGGCAGGAACGGGGAGGGGAAGCAGCAGCCTGACACCAAGCAGCAGAGTAAGCAGTGTGTTGAATAATAGAGATTTTTAACAGCAAAAGCAGGCAGGAAAGGCAAGGTTGACAGGCCTTGAAGGCTATCCCATCTAAAGCTGCTCAGCACTGTCTCCTTTCAGTCCCAGCACAGCAGGTTCATTTTCCCCATCTCCAGCAGCACTACTCATCCCGATCACACTACTGATGTTCTGCCAAATGTAAAGCTTTAGCTCTTATCACATATTAATCAGCACCAAGACTCTCCACTGCCTTCATTTTGCTTCTCACAGATACTCTGGACCTTTTCCATTTACCTGGAGTCTGTAGCTATCCTTCCTCAGCTCTTCATGATCAGCAAGACAGGGGAAGCAGAGACCATCACGACGCACTACCTTTTCTTCCTGGGCCTCTACCGTGCTCTCTACATTGCCAACTGGGTGTGGCGCTACTACACAGAGAATTTCTATGACCAGATCGCCGTAGTATCTGGGGTGGTACAAACCATCTTCTACTGTGACTTCTTCTATCTCTACATTACTAAAGGTAGGTAAATAGGTTGGTATAAATCTGAAATGATCATTCAGCATTCTTGGAATGTATGATGGAGCTGCAGCTTGCCATTCATAAACTGTTGAACCGAAGTGGGCATCTCTGCCCACAAGGCTCTAAACATGCATGTGAAACAAAGCAGAAATAAAACCAGAGCTAAGCCTGGTTTAACCCTACCTTGGGAAGTTAACAATTGAGGTATATTCAATTCTATGTACATTTTGAAAGATTATGTATGTTTTGAAAGATTATGAATCACACAATAAAAAAAACTTTGAGGGGATAAAAAATAGCTTTAGGCAGACAATGCACCTGAGAAAGCAACTGCAGACATGGAGGGATTATTAAGCCTACATTTTCTTTTGAAGGAAAAGATGTAACATTCTCAAGAACTGATTCTGTAGAAAGACAGGCACCTGTCCGGACAAGATACTGTTTTCTGTTTCCCAAAACCAGATGCCCCCTCCACTTCAGCACCATGCTTTGGTAAATGGTCACGTACCAGAGCTATCAAAGGCATAAAATCTAGTAGAACATGCTATGGTTTGCTGATGCTGAAGTATGCTTTAATAGTTTTCTCTTGAGGATGGAATTCGATGAGATCTAGCTGAGTGAACAAGTATTTTCTTCCTTCTTCACATTCCCAAACTAGACTGCCAAAAGCAGCAGTGATGGCCCATGTTTGGTGTTTCAAGGGATGGATGTTTAGCAGCTTCATGCAATATACCTGCTGATAGAGAGGTGACAGGAGCATTGAGCAAGTGGCTGGCCTTGGCAGATTTAGACTTCCTTCTGTCATTAAAACAATTTTGTAGGCAGAAAAGTACTTTGCAGACCTGCCACCAAGGTGCTCCACATCGATTCCTTTTTATTTATTTATATTTTAAACTAATTCCCATTTTAGCTTCACTCAATCCATGCATCCCATGTCCTTCTGATTTTGTGAGAACTCCATATCCTTTGTGGCTGTCAATGGTGGAACAAAAGGGGAAGGAAAAACAACTGCTGGCTTTCACAGCAATAAAGTTGCAAAATTTAGATACTACAGAAGTCATTTGCTCCTGGGACATCAGAGCAGGAAGATTTTTTTTTTTCCTTTTTTCTTTTTCACAAACATTCTGGATCACAGGAGAGAAAAGGTGTCTGAAGACATGCAAATGCTTTGCAGTTATTTCTAAAAATCCAGTAATGTGATAGCAAGTTGCATACCTCTTACAGTGTTGCAAAACCCCCGTTTTTTTCAAAACATTTCTAACACTGAAGAGCTCAGACAAAAGGGCAGTGATGCTGCAGAAAACTATATAAAGAAATGTATTTAGTAACACTTCAGAGCCTTATACCAAAGCATTGTAAAGGGATTTTTACAGAATGCAACTTCTCTTTACCTTATTTTCAAGACTAGATGAGTTCCTTTCATATTTAATACAAGGACCTGAAAGAGATTCTGAGAAAGCTTTCAGCTCCCAAAGGCTTGTATTTCACAGAATGGCTGAGCTTGAGAGCAGCTGGGGGCATGTGGGGGGGGGGTATAATCTACCCCCCTGGTCACAGCAAGGTCACCTAGAGCAGGTTGTTCCAAGGTCCTGTCAAGTTTTGATTATTTCCAGGATTGAGGTATTATAGCCTTTCTGGGCAACCTGTGCTGGTGTCTGATCACCCTCAGTGGAAAATTTTTCTCATGTTTAAATGGAATTTCCCGTTGCCCCTTGTCACTGGGAACACCTTCGCAGAGTCTGGGTCTGTCTCCTCTGCATCTCCTATCAGGCATTCAGACACATAAGATCCCCCTCAGCCTTCTCCAGACTAAGCAGTCTCAGCTCTTAGCCTGCACTCTTATCTTGTATGCTGTAGTCCCTTAACCATCTAGTGTGTCCTTCTTGTACTGAGAGCTCAGAGCTGCAACCATCACTGTGCAGAGAGAAATGACAACCACCTGAATCCTGCCAGCAATCACCTCACAGGATTGTTTGCACTCTTTGCTACAAGGGAACACTGGTGGCTCCTTCTCAACTTGGTGTCCACGCAAGAGTCTTTTCTGCCAAGCTGTTTTCCAGCTGGGCAGACCCCATTATGGCCTGCTCCACTCCAGGGGCAGGACCTGACATCTCCATTCATGATGTCCTTGCCAGCCCATTTCTCCAGCCTGGAACAGTCCCTCTGAACCCATGTGGTACATCAGCTGCTCCCCTCCACTGTGCATCATCAGCAAATCACTGAGGGGATACTCTGCCCTTTCCTCTAGCACCAAACAAAGGTGTTGAGCAGTACTGGCCCCAGCACCCACTGCTGGTGTACACCACCAGTACCAGGCTGGCAGCTGGAGTCCACACAGCTGACCACTACCCGACCAGGACAGCCACTTCTTCACCTCATTTAAGCTGGTGGGCACCTAATATTCCCAAGAAGCCTCCCGTTCCAGCTTCCAGATCAGACAAGATAGGGCAGACTCAGGGGTAATCTGGCCAGACAATTTATTCAGGACATGTTCTCTATTAAAAGGAAGGATGAAAGCACTGGGATAGAACAGCAGAAGCCAAAGTGCATCATCAAGAAAAAAAAAAATGAGGAAATTAAGAGCATCCACACATGACAAAGAGTAACCATGGAAGAGGAAACAAGAACCTTTTCCTTTAGCATAAAGGAAAATAAAGAGGTTGTGGAGTTTCTCCTTTTAGAATTAATTTTGTTGTGGCCATCTCCCATCAAGGATTAGAAATTCTCTCATTCTCAGGATTTGTTAATATTACTCTTCTCACTTAATTATCCTAGATGTTCCCTCCACAATTCCCCTCCAGGATTCTCTGGAGCTGTTAGCATACAGTCATAACTGCGGACAAGCAGTTGTGTCACTTGAAAACAGCACAGCTCTACTAGCCTACAGAAGCACACGGAGGATGCCCAAGGTCTATTCAGTAGCAGTCATCTCGCTGCTGTTGGGAAACCTGGCAACCCACCATCAAGCACTCTAAACAGCAAGTGCAAAAAACAAAAGATTGTTGAAACAATGAAGAATGGAAGTCCCCAAGGTTCCTTCATTACCTTCTCTTTCTCTTTGCACAGTCCTAAAAGGAAAGAAGCTAAGTCTTCCCATGCCTGTTTGAAGACATTTCCACAGCTGATACATGAAATTGTGAAGATGAAGCATTGAAGATCACAGCTTTCCTTTCCTGGCCCTTTTTGACTAACAGATGCCTCAGCTGAGTTTCCCTCCAGTGCCAGGAAGACAAAGCCTGGAAAGCTGATACACATTCATCCAGATGACACCTTCCTCTCAATTTTTTATTTTTTCATTTCTCCTTACATGAATTTGGTGCTAATAAGTAGTGCTGGCCAATACTAAAGTAGTTTACATTAGTCTCTCCCAGCTCTTTACAGCATCTACCTCCGTAACACATTCCTTTCTTGACCCTGAGGCAGCTCAAGGAGTGAAGGGAAATTGTCTCTGCCTTTAGTCCTTCAGCCCTTTAACAAGTGTCTATGGTAAAGGGAACATGGCATTATTTTGTCTGATAACATATGCAAAGGCCACTGACCCATTTTACATGTGGCCACATCTGACACTGCAGATGCTACAAACACTTAACTTCATCTCTGTATGAACTAACATCCTCCTGCAAGTAAACTCAGCCTGACCCTCATTCTGTTCAGCAGTTGTAGCATTCAGGAAAAAATGTACTCCCTTCCAATGACATCAGTCTTCCAATTCCATAAGTATTCCAACATCCTCCCCGTTCACTTTCAATGATAGTTCTATGTGTTTTCTACAAACAGGGACCATTTCACTTAAAATCCAATGGGCTGCTAACAGGTGTTTCCAGCTCCTTGAATTTGACTATTTTTAAGACTGGGAGGAATGGGGGCAAAGACAGCTTTACACTCCAAAAATAAAGACAAAGTTCACAATTTATTGACAACAGTGTTTTTATTTATACCTACAAAAGAAAACAAGATGGTATCAAAAGGACAATTTACAAACTAAGAATAGTAACATATCTCTTAGTATCCTGTGCCTGAACACCACAGATCTATGAATCTCTCGAAATTCAAGTCTTCATTAATACAACAGGAATGTGTTCAGAGATCAGCAGGTGTGTGAAACAAGATGCTGATCCCACACAGAACCACTAACCCTTCCATTGTTCAGAGAAGTCCAAATAGCAAATTGCTTCAAGAAGTGGGAGGGGAGGAGACACCCAACTCATTTGACACTCCCACAAACTTTTACAGATTGAAAACAATGGAAACAATACTAAGTGCTAACGCTCTATCCACAAGGGCCCTCCAGCTGGTATATGGAACAGAGCAGGGAGCACCTGGTGGGACAGGGGCAGCATATGCCACGGTGCATTTATGCATTCAACAGCCTGGTTAACACTCTGAACTGAACCAGGACCCTGGACTTCAGCTGACCTCTATGGTAATAAAGCACCGCAAAACTTGGCATAAATGTTTACATGTGCACAAGTCCCCCACCCCCCAAAGAAGTGAAAGCTATAGCAGACTATAAGGCAGCTTTGGCGGTCCAGAGACCCTTTTTAAAGCCAGTCAAGTGAGACATCTTACTCCTACACACCTCAAACACTTCAGCATTGAACTTGCAAACTGTGTTTTGTTTTGGTTTTGGTTGTTTGTTGGGTTGGGTTTTTTTAAGAAAAAAGAAAAGCTCTACATTGGCTTGTGAAGGAGGCCAAAGACAACTCAGTCAGTGCCTGCATAAACAAAATGCTTCTGGCTTTCACTTAACACAAGCAAAGGAACTTCCTGCCCAAGCACTGGAATTAGAAGATGGGAGGAGGGAACCAAGTATCTGGAAGATCTCTCCCTGTTCCCTCTGTGTCAGCAACCTACCTGTGTACCGCATTAAAAAAATGCCTGTTCATTCCCCAAAATTCTACTCTGGAAGAAAATGAATTTTAAAAGAAAATTTCTGTATAAGCAAGCTCTTTTCCTGGGCTATAAGAAGTTCTACTCTGCTACAGAAGGAGTGGGCTGCCTTCATCATCCATATGCAAGAACACAAATGAAAAATACCTCAAACCTCTGCACTCTTATAATGCAAAGATTATGGCTCACAAACCAGATCTATCCCTTCTTTTGTCATATTATCAGGATCAAGAGCAGCCAACTCCTGTTACCATTTACCGTCTCTGAACCGTCTGGTACTAGAAAAAACAAGTCCACAACATGCTTTACTAAAGGGAAAACCCACACACACCCACCATAGCCTGTAAAATAAACAAGTTTTATTAACATATTTACTAAAATTTCACTCTTCTCTAACATTTTTCTAAAATGCTACCTACCTGCAAGAGCTCAGCTCAAAGGGACCAATGGAGCAAGGAAATGCACTCAAAAGCCAAAAAAAGCAATAGTCAGAGCAAGGTACGAAAGAAGTAAAGCCTCAGAATCAAGATGCACTAACCTGCTGACCGCTTACCTCATGAAAAGGAGATTCCAGGCAATCTCCTCCTCCTCCCTTCCTCCCTGTGCCCCACCCCAACTCCCCTGCCCACCCTATTCAAACCTCTTAATTTAAAGTGTGGAAAACTCTGTCACGCTTTACTCTGTGTAGCGGCATTCAGAGTATTCCATGTGGCAAAAGGTACTTTGTTTGTGAAGGACAAACAAAATACACTCTTCATCATCATCTCAGTTCTGTTTAGTTTCTGGGCTCTCAAATAAGACTTAATAAACCAAACAATAGGAATTTGAGCACAGAAACTAATTTAAGAACAATCAGGCTCCATGCATTTGTGATGCTGCAATTTAACAATTATAGGGAAAGAACTTACTTGGCTAAACATTACAGCAGTCGTACCTAGAGTGACTATCTAGTTTCCAGGTATCAAATCCAAGGCAGGTTTGGTCTCTGACACTGGGGTTTTAATCCCAACTTTCCTACTGCAAACTGCTACAGGTACCTGAAGATGCGGCTGCAAAATGTACCTGCGACATTACTCTGAACACCGCCCAGCTCAGACAAACAAGCAGAGTTCCCCTATATAAAGTCACCTACGACCAATTACAAGCAATAATAGTGAGCTATTTTAAAAAAAAAAAAAAAGGTATTAGAAGAAGTGAGCATTGCTCCCTTGCATTTATTATTTTAAATGAAGTGCTTTTTGGCTCCCCAGAGTTCCCCACCTATGTTGATACTTCCTGAAACTATGATAACATGTTACAGAACAGAAACTTCCCCTCAAAAGCAAGTTTTCACACAAACCTTAGACACCGTATGATGAAGCTGGGACCTCTCTGCCTTATACCCATTTCTTTTAGAGAAAATAAATTTCCAATCTCAACATGCAAGAAAAAAAAAAAAAAAATTTTTCCAGTCAACTATATATATATCTCTCTTGAAGAAAAAAAAAAAAAAAAAAGAGAACAGGGTCAGTTATTTGGACTGGGGGCCATTTTTGATGAGCTTGAGGGATCTGAATGGTGAATTCTAAGTCTAACCTCCATGAGAGAAATATCACAATGGGAAAGAAGAGAAGGAAAAGGTTCCTTTAAATGCAAGAGGGCTACACTGGTCACCAGTGGGTGAGTGGTCTCATTTGCGTGAAGGGGGAGGAGGTGGGGGAGGGGGTGGATACTGGTAGGTGGCAGTCTGTCCCATATAGCCCATCACATTAGTGCCAGGGGGCTGCGGAAACTGTTGTGACATGAGCGGCTGTGGCTGCTGGCCTGAGCGCCCCACCATCCCTGCATACTGCTGTTGGGTAGTGCTTTGTGAGGTTCTCCCAGCAGTGGCAGCTGTGGTGCTGGCACCATAGGCACTAGCACTGTACTCTGCAGTGCCATAGCCACTCGTGCCATAGGCAGCTGCTCCATAGCTCCCTTGAGCGTAACCATACTGGCTCTGTGCTGCCCCAAAAGCAGAATTTGGGCTCCCGTAGGCACTGCCATAGGTCTTGTTGGCTCCGTTGGCATAACTGTCACCACGCTCACGGTCTCTGAAGCCACCTGAGTCTCTCCGGCCCTCTTTCACTCCCCGGAGCCTCCTGTCACACTCTTCCTGGTACATCAGGTTAGGGTTGTTTACTGAACTGCTCGTTCGGTAACGAGAACGACCTCCTGGCGATGGATATATTAAGATTTAGTACTATGAACACGTCTTAAGACAATGAACTGTGGTACAATTACGCCACCCGTTCTCCCCCTTCTACATCCACATTTTTGTCCACAAGGAGTCAAGTTCTTTTGACTGACTATAGCTTCCCTGCATAGCTGTGCACATGCCTGTTCATTCTATTAAGGTGTTAACCTGAAGTTCAAAGAAGAGGTCTTAATGCATGTGCTTGTACTCCGAAAACCAGAAGAAACTCATGAGTAACTTGGAAATACAAGGAAACCTATTATTCTCTCAAGGAATGGGAGGAAAAAGTTTTAATCCTTGAAGGTATAGCGTTTCCCTTTGCCAATTTCAATTTTGCATGTGCATACACACATATCCTATTACCTGCACTTAGGTAGGAGCTGCAAGGAAGTAATTCTTTTAAGCAGAATTAGCTCTTTGAGGAATTAATCAGGAGGAAAAAATTCTACAGCTAAGGTAAAACAGCCACCTACCTCTGTTGGACAGAAATACTACGTCTACATGTGTTGGGACCTTGGGTATAAAACAGCTTTATTACTAATCCGTTTGTTATCTTAGACTTGCACTTACTACTTTATCTTCTTTTAATCTTTCCACCCTTAAAATAGGAAATATATTCCCTGTTTAGCCCTTTTCCCATGTGACTTTACCTCCACCACCACCTCCGCCTCCTCTGTGGTCCACAAGCTGCATCAGCTTTGGATTGATGGCTTGATTGGCTTCTTCCAACACTTTGATAAGCTCCCTGGCTTGTTTCAGGTTTCCTGGTGTGAAGAAGGTGTAGGCAGTACCTTTGTTGGTACTGCGTGCAGTACGGCCAATACGGTGCACATAATCTTCAGAGCTGTTCGGATAGTCGTAGTTTATCACAAATTTAACATCTTCCACATCTTGTGAAGCGCCCAGGTGCGAAGCACAGTGAAAGGGTAGGGTTGAGGAAAGGGGAGAAGAGGAGAGGACGTGCCAACGAAAGGCGGGGAGCACGAATGCAGGTGACAGTAATAAGAAAAAAAAATACGAAGTTAGTAATTGCATAGAATAAATACAAGACAGACTCATCCCAAAAGAGTAGAAGACTCAAATTTAAGGTCATCAGGAACAAAGATGGTTGTCCTAAAAAAGTGGTAATTTTAAAGCAGTTTTGCCTGCACTCAAATTCATCCTCCCCAGAATGCACTTCTGTCGTCCTGTGTCAAAGACACCAATGTTTGTGAATAAGCTAATTGAATGTCATACTTTAAAACAAACAAACAAAAAACCAACAAAAAGCAAAAAAACCCCCCAAAACAAAACAACAAAAAAACCACCAAAAACAAAAAATCCCCACCCCAAAACAACCAACCAACCAACAAAACTACCCCAGAATCCAGAACGTGAAACTGTCACCATGAGACAGAGCAAACTGGGGTGGAGGAAGGGCAGAACTGTCATGATAAAGCTTTTACCCTGTTGGGAGAAGTCTAACAAATAATGGTAATGAGATCACTTACCTTCGAAGTCTGTAACATGAAATAAAAGGCAATCTTAAAAATATTTACTGTCCTAACAAAATAGCGAGCTACTTTCCCTAGCCTAAAGCTTAAGACACTCCAACTACATTAACATTATTCAGTCGAGTCATTAAAAATTATTCAGACCTAGAATATCTTAACTCAGCTTTGTAGTTATCACCAGAATGCATTGCACTAACATTTCACTATGCTGTTTCATCCAATTTTGGCAAGCTTTTGTAACACTGACAATCCTGAATTCCATCAGCAATTCTCTACTTCCAGCAGCAGACAGAAGCAGGAAATTAAATTATCAACATTGCTTTGTATATAAAATATTAAAATTTAGGAGGTGAGAACTATGTGCCTTATAGGAAGACAAACTGTAAACTTATGGGACAGAAACAAAGTGAATGTTACTGCAACACTTCAGTGAAAGCACCTCAAGTACCAAAAGCAGCTATTTACTATAGTATACATATTTTAAAAATAGTATTACATATGAAGTACCCTAACAGCTCATAAAAAAATTTAAATCTGCATTTTAAGAAGAATATTCTGAAAATATCCAAGATAAAACACAGATTTTTGTGATTTCTTTTTTTTTTGTGGTTTTTTGTTTGTTTGTTTTAAAGAGAGAAACATTCTCTGTTTGTTACCAGACCGATGCACACTCCCTCCTCCTGTGGGAAACCGCTGCAGCCGATCCCGTCTCTTTGCCTTTTATTTTTGGCGGCCTCCTTTCGAAAACTCCGCCCTCTGACACGGGACCACTGGAGCGCGGGGAGCATGCATCAAGGGTCCATGGCAGCGAGAAGTCCCCACACACGCTCACTCTGTGAACTGGCTTAGACGCTTCTCTGTAGCCCCATTTGGTTGTGAAGCGCCAGAGCACCTGGGTTCAGGTAAAAGTTTCAGGTCCTCCAACGCTTTTTGTCCCCTATTCAGGGGCTCTTAAGGGGCAATTGTCAAAAAAATGAAGATACAAAAATTACATCCAAAGGGTCAGACTGCATCTATTGCCCAGACTGCATCAATTTCAAAGGGGTTGTAGGAAAAATAAAAACAAGAGGGTTGTAGTGACAAGAGGGGGACTTTATGTCTGTTTCTTATTACAGCAAGGGGGGGGCTCCTCAGTCTTTGCTGGCTCCAAAGTCCTGAATCACACCAAAAAAAGGGAGTGAGAAGGCAGGTTTCACAGGGGGCTGCGCGAGTCTCCAGCTAGGGTCCTTGATGCAACAGGGTTTTTTAAAAGGGAACGTGAAGTAAAGAGAGGAGTGTGTATTGACATCACATCTTCACAGCCAGGGTGTAACTAGTCTGACAAGCTGTAGGCTACATGATCCTCAGTCAGTCCCATTTTGCACATCCATCAGTAGCCAAGTGACTTGAATTACCACAGAGGATACAAGGATGTGCCTTCCTGGCAGAAAGCACAGGGAATTGGAGCTACCAATGCAGACGGAACTGACTTTCCTGGGGAGGAGTGGGAAGAATGGGAAGGCAGGAAGAAGAAAATGCAAAGGTGTTTTCCAGACTAGAAGTGGTCCTGGTAGAGCACGCAGCTTGCTGAAGGTAAGACCAGAGCAAGTACAAGACTCGGCTTCTCCAGTCTAGCATGCTCCAAAGTGTTTGCGCACACTTGCAATCTTCCTGCACTTTTAGGGATAACGTAGCAGAATCAAGAATTGAAACTTTAAATCATTTTTGACAGCTATCTGGGAAGCATTCTCTTTGTCAGACCATCAGAATACCCTATGGCACAGACAGTCTCCAATTATTAACTGGGAGAGATATAAACTAGCAAACATGCTAGTCCAGACAGCTGTTTAGACCATCAATGTAGATGTGCCCCCACCCCTGCACTGAGAATGATCTGCAGCTGATATCAAAGCTTCTGTTAAAGAAAACAAAACAGAACAATTTCAACGTTTTTAGTTTAATAGACTGAACAAAAAAAATAAAAGTAAAAAAAAAATTATCAGTGCAGAGAGAGGACCTCAACTCCAGGGAATCATCACAACAAAGTTATTATGGGACTCAGAACTTACCTGGAAGAAGCTTTTTTGAAACCAATGTTCCATTAGGAAGAGGGAAAGCCCTGGTGACTCAGCCAAAAGGCGCGCGCCCCTGTTTTATGTTATTTAGGTAGAAGCCTTCACTTTCCAGGATCTTGGAGGAAGTCGTCCAGAAGTTTGCCAGTTAAGTGACTTATTTTTAAGAAGCAGCAAACTCAGGGCCCCAAAACAAGCAGTGATGTTGTTCAGTAACAAGAAACAGACTCTGGTACCTTTCCCCCTTCGCTCAGGTGAAGTGGAGGATGGGAAGTGGGGAGACTGTTTTCTGAAGTGTTATCCAATTGAGTTGTTTTGGGGTGTGGTTTTTGGTTGGGTTTTTTTTTTTGGAGGGGGATGAGGCTGTTTTAAATGTCTAGGCAAGATGCACAAAGAAGCTACCAGCACATAGCAAGCCTGATAAAAAAATGCTGCTAGAGAAAGCAGCTCTCTTTCATATAAACTGGTTTCAGGCCTCAGTCCCTTCTCCCAACAGGCCCAAGTTCTAACTGCACAGGTCCAGACATGACCCTAGAGGGCAGAGACTGAAGTCCATATAATCACCTCTCTGAGGAAGTGTTTGATGTTTTTTGAGGGGGGAGGGGAAGAAGGGTGAAGGTTGTGTGAACAAAGGCTGCCAGGTCTAATAATGGTCTGCCTGTATTGAAGTGACCATACAATGCACAGCACAGCCACCCTTTCAGCATATGAAGAAAAACAGAGCTCAGATAACTGAGATTTTTAACAAACTAGAGATCTGAGCTTATCTGCACTGATTTACAATACTTTTGTCTAAAATGTATTATAGTAGGACATCTACCCCCAAGTAGTTTATCTTCTATCAAACTCGGGGAGGGTGGAGTATTCAATGTCTGTTACTAAACTCAGAGCATTTCAGAAGCCGCCCTCCTCTTCTAGAGTGGGTAGATGTATAAGGACTGTGCTTATCACACAGTGTTTCACAATACAAATATGCTTATTAAAAAAGGGGGCACAACTGATGCATCCAGACAGATCATTTTCCTACCACCAGAACAGAGCTGTGCAATTTTGATTCAGTTACATATTTGGCTAGCATGATGTTAAAGGCCATATATAATCTCAGTGGTCCTGCCTAGAAGGAACACAGAGGAGGGAAGGTTACATGTCAAGACCAAAGATCTGGAGCAGTGCTTTCTCAGATGTGAACACATCTGTGGGGTAAACATGCGTGTACACTGAGGTTGCTACGTTCAACTATGTGGTGTGTCATATGGGGAGAATACTAGCTATTTGCTGTTGAAATGCTCTCCCACAACTTCCTACTTCATCTGACAAGCTCTAAACTGAGAGCAATCCATCCCTATCATCCAGCAACAAAAGCCGGATTTGGGGAAGAAGTGAGTGTGGTGGAAGGGTGGGTTGCATAATTGGACGTCTCTTCTCCCTCTTGGCGATCGATTGGTCATGCCTAGGCCTTGCTGCAGACCAAAGCCTGTTCATTAGGAGCAGGAAGAGACTTTGAATATGAAAGAAAAAAAAAAGATTAATGTTAAAAAACGTATTTCACATGTGGGGGAAAATCACGCTTTGATTTTTTTTTTTTTTTTAAAATAAAACATATTTCAGTCCAAAGAAAAATATGCAGTAGTAGGCAAGAGTGGTCTATGTGTACAAACCTAGCCCACGAGATGCAACGTCGGTAGCAATGAGGATAGGAGCCTTTCCAGAACGAAACTCTGTAAAACAAAACATACTATGAAGTCAGATTTTTTTCAAAAACACAAAGTTACCTGAACTTGATCTACATTAAATGCTTATTCTTCCAGAATCTAGATAAGATGGGTCAATTTCAGAAACCCCAACAAGTAAGGATATAATGTGTTAACTGTTTTTCAAAATCCAGCCCTCTGGGTTAAGCGATTTTCCTATTGTGTTTTTGTCAAAAAATAAAAAATGAAAAAGGCAAGTGCAAGTACTGAAATTAATAGTAAAAAAGCAAAGGAAGTTCTTCTGAAATGTTATCTGTTGAGTACGGAGATTTTTAAGTTTAGAGAAAAGCACATGTCAGTACATTAGGTATAGCAGCCTGAGTTGGTCTCCCCTTAGTGACAGACTCACCATTAAGCACCCAATCTCTCTCTGGCTGACTCTTGTCTCCATGGATACACATAGCTGGCCAACTGCCAAATAGAGATGCACATTAGTACAGACAGAAAAGTACATACATTAAAGGCAACAGGAAGCTTTATTGGCATTTTAGCAAATAAGGAAAAAAAACCCCAAAAATTATTCCCTGTCCTTCTCTGGTCTGTATCTACCTAGCAAACATCTAAGCTAAACCACATTTGCTGTATTGATACTGTCTTGATGAAGTGTATCAGTTTTCTGATATGCTAAGAGCTGCACAGCTTACAAATACTCTCTCTTGCACTAATGCTCTGAGAGACTGGAATCTTCTGGGAAACTAAGACTGCATTCAGCCAATAGAAGAATGGACAAGTTGTTCCCTGAAATAGCATCATGAACATCTAAACCTTACTGCTTTTGATTAGGATTCCTGTTTCCCACAAGAAACAAGGGGAGAGAGGGGGGGAAGCTAATCACCCATCTCTGCGCATCCTTCGAGTGAGATCATCACACCGCCTCTTTGTCTCCACAAAGATGATAGTCTTGTTTTCCTTCTCTGCCATGATTTCTTCCATCAGCTGTATCAGTCTAAAATAGGTAAGAGAGCCAAGACATATATCCACATTTACAAGAATATTGGAGCACTGTCTCAACTTACACTAAGAACATATACAATATGCATCCACATAAATAAGCTGGTATCACTTACAAAGAATTTAAGTCTACAGTACAACAGTCTGGTTAGAATATACACAACAGACTCGTTATTACAGGACTGACTTATTTAGTAGCACTCAAAGGTTAAATAATACTACAAATTACTACAAATACTCAAAGGTTAAATAATACTACTAATACCACTATTTGGAATTATTTGGCTTACAAAGAAAATTTTTAAGTAAAATCAAAAAAGTGTAATGGTAGGAAAATCAGCTTACTTATGGTCTTTCTCACTTTCCATGCATACATCCACTATCTGCAAGATATTGTGGTTGGCACTCAGCTCCAAGTTCCCCACATTGATCTGAACATAGTCCTGCAGGAAGTCCTCAGCAAGCTGGCGCACTTCTTTTGGCCAGGTGGCACTCCACATAAGAGTCTGTCTGTCAGGCTAAAGAAAAGGGAAAATGGATTAATTTAAGGTACTGGACCTCAAATGGGAAACCAAAAGAGGCTGCCCTTTTACAAGGTTCACGTACCCTTATCTGGTCAACAATTTTACGAATTTGGGGTTCAAATCCCATGTCCAACATCCTGTCAGCTTCATCCAACACCAGGTACGTACACCGACGGAGGTTGGTCTTTCCTGCCTCAAGGAAGTCAATCAAGCGACCTGGTGTAGCAATGCAGATCTCCACACCTTCAAATCAGAATAAGGAAAAAGAGCAAGGCTCTTCATTTGAATGTCAATCAGTATTTTTAGTCAGAATGAATCACCTTCAGAGCAAAATTGGGGTTTTTTTTTCTCAAAAAACCACACACAGCAGCACCACCCTCATTCGTACCCAAGACTGAGTCATTTCAGTAGAAGCCCCACCTCCTTTTAGTATTTTTCCCATTTTGAAATTACTGCTACAGTGCCGTTAATAAATGCAGCATAGAAGCTAAAAGCCTACTATCACAAAACACCAGTGAAGAGCTGTACAAAAATCAGAAGTAAAACAAGCTTCTACTCAAGCCTGACCCACCTTCATCCAGAACAACACAGTCTAGAGAGCCCTCTAGAAAAGTAAGAGCGAACTCCAGCTGAACTCCCAATGTTAATCAAACATGAAGTGCTCCTCTTGCTACACAGGTCAAATTACTTCTTCCATCTCCCCTTCCCCCCCTCCTTTTTTTAATTTTTAAATACCTAAAGCTAATGCATGGGCTTTAATACTGAGTAATTATGCATCAGTAGCAAGAGACAACCATCCTGCCTATATCTGTTAGCATAAAAAGGGAATTCAAATATTCGTAAGCTAGTATAAGATATAGCAATTTATACACTCCTTAAATGTAAACTGGTTTCATAGAACCAGAGTCTCCTGAGCTAGAAGGGACCCACCAGGATCATCACGTCCAACTGTTTATGCAAGACAACCCAAACAAATCTTACAATTGAGTCCTTCAGTGTCACTGAACTGTCCCACAGAAGTTTAGGGAAGGAGGGAGGTGAAAAGAGCAAAACCCCAACAGTTTTCTTGATACTGCACTTACAGACACAGACTATTCTGTGGAAACCCAGATCTTTTTGTCTGTGTTGACCTGACAAAGCTGGGCATACTTGCCGCTTCTATAACGCTCATGCAAGAATTAGATTTTTAATGGAGCCACTGGTCTACCAGGGAGACCAAATGAGCTGCAATCTCTGTTGTCAATGATGTACTCCTCTAATGTAAATTCACTAAATAGCCTGAAGACCACTGTCCTGGTTTGGGTTAGAACTGAATTAATTCTGTTCAGTGACTTTATTTTCTAAAAGGTATTCCATCCCATATACATCATATTCAGTATCAGCTTTCCCCCCTCCACCTTGCCAGAGATACCTGCTAAACCTGAACTTCCCCTGTAAAAACCTGAAATTCCTGAATCTTAAGTAGGGACCCTGCCCCCAGAGGAAAACGAAAATCCGAGGTTTCTGGGACACTGGGTTTGCGGTTGGGATTTAGTTTTGTGCTGGGGCTAGCTGGTGCACACATGAAGCTGATACTGGGACTGAGAGCTGGAAGCTGGCACCAGGACATTCCGGACGTTTGCAATTTCAGTGGTGACGTAATTATCATAAAAAAGGGGAGTTGGGTCCTCTCAAACTATCACAACACTCTCTCTCACTTCCAGCTCTTCTGCCTTTCTGGGCACAACATGGGGATCAAACCCATGACCCTGTGATTAAGAGACTCATGTTCTACCAACTGAGCTAACCTGCCACCCCCTGCTGCAGAAAATACTGAACAGTCATCCAAAAGACAGTAGCACCTGAAAGGACTGAAAGCACTGAACATGCTCACATCCTCTGACCACAGGGTTAGAACACCTATTTTACAGCACTCCAGAATGGCATGCAAAACCCCACCAGGGTGATCTTCCCAAGGTCTCTTTGTGTAACGTCTGACTCTTCCACTGAAGATGCTACTTTTCAATTGGAATGCACTACCACTTTCTATCCCACAGCCTTACATGACACATGCCTTTATGCCATTACTGCAGTTTTCAAGACCCTGCCAAACAGCAGCGTTAAATAAAATATTCTGTTTTCTTGAGTAGATTTGTTTATTGAGGCTTACCTTGACAATACTTTGTGCATCTTTCCACATACTTCTATTATTTGTTTTAAAGTTACTGAAGATGAAAGCCATCAACACATTCCTGCATTTGAAATTATATGCAACTGGCCCTTGAAATGAAGGTTAGGTCACCTAAGCACTAATGTGTTACCATGGCTGCTGCAGAACCACGATTCCTCATCTTTCCCAGCTCCAGTCCCTCACGATGTACAGAAAGGTAGCTACATAACATTATGGGGTACATGAACAGAAACTACACTTAGTGTTTAAGAACAATTGAAAGCCCGAACCCTAATTCCTAAAGAAGTTTCTACACATTCAAAATTAAGTTTGATTATCTGAACAAGCCTAAGGAGAAAATTTTAAATCTGGCTTAAGAAAAATCATTCCTTAAACTTGCTGCTACTGCATTTCCTCAAAATAACACATTCGCTTTCTGAAATGTTTTGCTTTTCCTATCTCCTGAAGATCTTCACACGTGGGAAGTTTAAGCAAGCTTCTATGCAGCAAAGAGAACTACCTCATGAACTATCATTGTAACCTGAGGAAGACAGCACCAAGTGGAATGAGTATTCTCACATACCATTCCAAAGAGGTTTTAAGAAAACCATTTTATTTTTACAGAGATTTTACAATGCCACCTCCTCCAGAAACTTTAAATACCCATTTTAAAATTACCTCTTTCTAGATCTCTGATCTGGGGACCTTTGGGTGCTCCTCCATATATGCAGGTACTCTTCAGTCTTGAACACTTGCCATAATCATCAGCCACCTGCTGCACTTGCTGGGCCAACTCTCTAGTAGGTGCTAGAACCAGACACTGCAAAACAAATCAATTCAGGATAGCCAAGCTGCACACACATCCCAAACTTAAGGTATCCACACAGAAAGCAAGGTTGGACCATTTGCTTTTTATTAGCTAAAACATTTAAATATATTTAGACTGTGTCAGAAATTGCACAGACTTTCATCTAAGTCGGATGTTCATACTGTGATGGTAATTGTAAGTAGAGAAATGTTTACCAACTAAAGAACACATCTCATTAACAATGCCATACACAAAAACGAAGAGAGAATCAACAAGCACTTACAATTGGGCCATCCCCTCTCTCCAAATATGGCTGGTGGTTGATGTGAACAATTGCAGGCAACAAGTACTAAAACACAAGAATTTCAGGTCAAGACACAGGACTTCAGTATTCAATGCCAATGACCTCTTGTAATGACAAGGGATCACAGCAAGATCCCATTTAGCCTAACATCCCTTCAAGAAGCCAACACCTGATGTGAAGAGACAGAAACCTTGGCTATATAAAAATCAGGATTCTGCAAAAACTAAACACTTGCATTTATCCAAGAGAACAGAAGATTATCAGAGCTGTTGACCAACAATATTTTCTTTGACGTGAGCACAAAATATAGTTGATTCAGCATCTCTGAAGGAAAGGCTCATTGCAATTTGTAACCTAAGTTAATAGAATTGAGCAATCTTGTCCCTAACTAATGCTTGCCATAAAGGGTAAAATTCCTTCTTGACCACCAGAGGTAAAGCCAATGCATATCTTGAAGACTCAACCATTTTTATTTTAACTTGCAAAGTTAATAAAACAAATATACTAATAAGTACATACTGTTCTTTAAACCACAATGTAAGCACAGACCAAAGACAACTGACTAAGCATCCAAAAAGACATACAAGAAATACAGGCCTGTGAATAAAACAGGCCAGCTGAGTTGAGACTTAGATCTCACCCATGATGCAGTAAAAGCTTTAAAAACATGCAATCTTCTCACTTTATGCTTGAAGAACTGGCAAGCCCAAAAACTACTAACAAAGGCAATTTCCCTAAAGTGACTAGGAAAGCTAAATAAACAAGTAAAAGGGAAGCATACATACTGCTAGTGTCTTCCCAGAGCCAGTCTGCGCAATGCCCACCATATCACGACCACTGAGAGCTAGGGGAAAGCCCTGGCACTGAATTGGAGTGGGTTCTGTGAAGTTTTGGTCCATCAAGGCGTCCATCACATACTCTAAGAATTTAAGCAAAGAAAAAAACTTCTTAAATGATAACTGAGGCTTCAGAAGACCTTTAAGAAACAGAACAAGCCTAAGCAATTATTGGTTTTGAGTAACCCTCATTATCTTAATGAATGGCAAAATACTTACGTGGAAAGCTACACTGGTGGAAGGCAAACACAGGCTTAGGGCAGCCCTCCATTCCTCGAACTGTTATCTCTTTCTTTCTTCGCAATTCTTCAACTTCATACTATTGGGGGCGGGGGGGGAAGCAAAGAGAAATGCCAAACATCAGCAGGGACTTAAAAGTGGATGTTTCTCACTATTAACTCATTTCACACCTCTAGATAACAGCTTCCTTAGAGAACTGAATTGAAACAGAGATTTAAAAAGAACTGCTTTCCTAAAGATTTTATTTTAAGACTGAGCTATCACATAGCTTCTCCAATATTCAGAGGTACCAGGTCTCTATGTAGTCTAGAAGGACTAATGTCTCCCTCTTCTTCCAACCAGCCCTTTTTAATAAGAAGTGCATTAATATAGTGTTTTTTAAAATTCTACTTTTTCCAGAGGCCAGAAATGACCAAAAGCTTCATAAGTCATTAGAAATAGAGGATCAGGTAGAAAACACATTTGATGTGACAGTGCTACGAACTAAGCACAATAAACGGACCCTAAGACACTATGAACAAGCAGAAGGCAGAGCTTCAATTAACACATTCCAGAGGTGGTTCAATACAGAGCTATTACTTAACAACTTGCAACTTGGAAATGTCTCTTGGAATCTTTCTGGAACCAGCACATCTCTTCTGCATAAAAGCCCAAGGAAATGTCATAATGATAACTGAAGACCTCGCAACTTCTTTTTTTTTAGTAATGGAACTTATTATAGTATTTCTGAAATATGTTTTGATATAAGCATAACCTCAGCATTAGGAAAACAGTGGTTTGTCTAAGTGCTATCTTGCAAGTCCAACTGCACTTCGAACGTGCATTCACAATCCATGACCTTGTTCTAATGCTCATTAAAAATCACCAGAAAGACAGACATCAACTCCAAATATGCACTTCATCCAAAGGAGTAAATTTACTGTATTTTTAAGACTCTCATGAGCTCGAATAAAAGGTTAAAAAAACAAAAAAGAGATCAACTTCTGGGAAAAGCATGAAAATTCTTTTAGTTGGCTAAGGTAAAGACAGCTACAGCAGCTAACACTAACCATGGTTCAGTAGTTCAAGTCGCTGTATCTTTAAAAAGCCAATGCCTCTCCAACTCCTTAACGCCACACAGATTTCTCATGAGTATTACACATAAGGATTTGTAAGTCTATGTAATCAGGTAAGAAACATTTTGTTTGTTTCCTTGTGTTAAAAATTAAGATTCTTAATTTCTAACTATAAAAAAACATTAAAGAGGGGTGTCCTGGTTTGGGTTAGAACAGAACTAATTCTGTTCAGTGATTTTATTTTTTAGTTGAAGCTCCTCTTAAGAAACTGCACTTTCTGAGACAAACAGCATGTTTTCATAGACACTGCCAGCTTCTAGCAGTGATAAGGCCTAATGTTTAGATTTACTACCAGGGATTGGTATGCAAAGCAAGGTCACTGCTGAATCTTGTGTCTCATGTTGGGGGGTGCAGGATAAAGGCTGGACCTTGAGGGAGGAGCAGGCAGGACAGGTGACCCCAAACTGACCAACTAAAGTATTCCATCCCATATACGTCATATTTGATATATAAACTGGGGGTCAGTCCCCCCTTGCTAGATTGTTCCCGATTGCTAGATTGTTCTCCTGCGCTTCGGTGATCCCTAAGCTCCTGCATCCAGTACCAGGATCCAGCCCCTGAGCCTGGCTCCCACCTGCTGCTGAGGCTTACTGCCACAGTATCAGCGGTAATGTAGTTACCATCAAGGGAGGGTTGGGTTTGGTATTGGGTTCTGTACATATTTGTATATACTTCATTTAACATTATTATTATTGAAGTAGTTATAGTTTTATTTTCCCATCCACAAGTCTCTCAGTCTCTCTCTTATCCCCTTTCCCGTCCCGTTGGGGTGGGGAGGA
The DNA here is from genome assembly GCA_013399015.1 of Galbula dea. Lineage (NCBI taxonomy): Eukaryota > Metazoa > Chordata > Aves > Piciformes > Galbulidae > Galbula > Galbula dea. The sequence goes on from VWZX01005797.1 coordinate 288,652, forward strand.
AGGGGGTAACAGGGAGTGTCCGTCATTGGGTTGGTGGTCAGCCCAGCCTCGACAAGGGGAAAAAAAGACTCTAAACTGAAGTTGTGTAGGAAGGGGAGATTATTGTATCTACACAGTAAACAAAAAGTATTACAGCCAGTTTTGAGCCCTCAACGTAAGAAGGGCATTGTTTTAACAGGGCATGCCCAATTATGGGGAGAAAGCTAGAGGCTGAAGAACAGGCAGTACTAAGAGACACTGGCAGCGCTTGGATTAGTTTAGCTTGGAAAAAAGAGGGCAGGAATTTAACTGCTACTTTCAACTACCTGATGAGTCACAATAGAGAAGATGTTGCAAATAAAATTATTGGTGGAAGGGGTTAGGAGGACACCAGGAGAAACATTAAGCTCTGGGACAGCCACTGAGAGAGGATATAAACTATCCCTATCTCTGGGGATACTTAAAAGTCAAAAGCACAAGGCACTAAGAAACCTGCTATAGTTTTGTAGTTATCCCTGCTCTGAGCAGAGGATTAGACTAGAGATCTCCCATGGCATCTTCCAGCCTGATTTATTACTACAATAAAATATTACTTTCAAATGTTTCTCATGTATTTCTGTCAGTCATTACTTCAGTTCGTTATTTTAGGTTCTTCCAGGACCTCCCCAGTACTGCAACTCCGAAGTTGTCCAAGTCTAATCTACACTAACAAATAGCTAGACCAGACAACCATTATGGTGATGAATTACAAAGGACCAAACGTAAAGTATCTTGTATAAAAACAGCTAAGAGCAGAAGCATCACCTTTGCTCATGTTACATACTAAAGGCAACCAGAACTGGTATCCTGCAGAGCACACAAATACCAAACAAGCTTAATGAAGAGAGAGCTCTAAATCACACTGTCCCAGACTTTCTAGGACAATTTTTTCCATTTGTGACAGAACAGACAGAATCTGAAAACTTACTGGAGTAAGCCTGGCCACTTCTGGATGTTCCACATAAAAATTCTTCTCAAACTTGGGCAGTTCATTTAAATCCCATTTTTTCTTACGTAAACGTTCCCCTGGATTACCAAATTTCTTTGGAGGAAGAGGACCTCCACGACTTGCTCCAAACCTGTGAATATCAATGGTAGTTATATATAAAAAAGAAATATTTAATTTCTCATGAATTTGCAGGTTTCTTAAGCATTTACCACTGTCTTCCCCAAGTTGACATATGAGCACAATATTCTAACAAAAGTCACTCCTCTCCAGTGTGACAACATATAGCCTCCTGAACTAACATAAACCTGCTTTAAGTCAGTTCTACACTCAAATCCATTTTAAAGTTTCCTTCCAGTATAGTCACTGTCTCAAAGCTCCTGTCTCCAGGTTTCTACCTCAAGGTTCTCTCCCTGTGGACAAAGCTGTGGGTACAGCTGCAGCACTTACCTCCTCTTGAAACTGACAGTACACTTAAAACACAGTTAGATTAAAGGGATGAGAAAAATCCCTAGATGCAAGTTCCTTTTATTTCTCTCAAGGCTAGTTTTACACAAAAATAGCTACTTCCCTGCCTCCCCCTCTATGTCTTATTTCTTATCAAGCAGTATGCCTCAACTGAAAAACAAGAGTCAAGAACAGAAAGTACACAATTCCAGCCACGTCTGCAAGTCTCCCTGTAATTCTGGAATCAAAGCAATTAAAAAAAAAAAAGTAATTTAAAATCAGATTCTAAATAAAAAGTACCTGGGACAAAAAAATCATATCTTTTCTCAAATACTTCTGATGAAGACTCAAGAGAGTAAGAAGCTAATGTTTACTAAAAATTTCCTAACTAGCAGAACTCAGAAGTTACTGCTTTCTTTCTCACATGTTTTCTTCAACCAGTTAATTTAATATACTGCCAAAGGTTAAGAACTAACAGTAATGACTTGTTAATGCATTAGACAAAATTGCATTAGACAAAACAGGAGCTGCTGGCAATAAACTGTAAAACTGAAGAATTATTCTTTTACTGTAAATATTCTAAATTATATGGGTTTAAAACTCCACAAAAAATGTTACAGATCTTTCATTACTAACACAGCAGAAGATACTTTTCCAAATGTTACCAGGTCAAATTTTCTCCCAATTCAGATTTTGGTTAATAAAGCTACAGCTTTCTGCAAAACATCAATCAGATAAAATTACTTTTATTTAGATAGTAAATCCAAAGTCCGTGCACCCTACCCAGTCAGTCCACTAGTAAATAAAAAACTGTTGATGAAACAAACTTGAAGTAACAAAAATCCCAATCTTACACTAGTAACTTGGAGGGAGAGGGTGTACATGTATGCACAAAAAAACCCCAAACTGAAATAATTTCTAGATTATCTTAAGTGCAAGACTAGCTGTTCAGCCATTAACTACATTATTTCTGTAAATTACTTCCCAAGAGAAACTACAAATTACAGTGATTAAGAGCCAACAAAATGCCAGAACTCAAACATATTAACAGGAAGGGGTTACATTTTTTGAAAAGTATGGTAGATATCATTCAACTTAAAGCCTCCTAAGTGAGTTTTTAAATGAATGTTTTATTACAACTGTTTCAATAAGTCTCTTCCCTTTCCTATAACTATTCCATACCTCATCAGTATGTTTATCAGACCTCCAGAATGCCTGCATTATCAGCAATTTTTGTCATATGAAAAGAATGAAACCTATCTTCAAAAATTCGTTTAAACATTACATTTTCTGCTTCTATTTGGGGGTTTTCGTTGTTTGTTTGGGTTTTTTTATGGTGGTGGGTTTTGTTGGTGTGGGGTTTTTTTTACTTTGTCTTTAAAGATTTTAATTTCCAGGGACATCCATCTTTACTCATGATGTCTGCTACTGATCATGCTCAATTGAGGTCAAAATGACAACTATAGTTTTTGGGTAACAAAACTCAGTCTCACAGAAGTCAGCAGGAGGTTCAAAGGGTTAGTGAATTCCCTTATGAAAGGAAAAACATAGACTTAATTGCAAGACTGGACACTGGAACAGCTGAGTACTGTGAGTATCTTCTCCTCAGCTACCCAGCAGCAAAAACTGATATATTTTACATAGAAGTTACATAGTTTCAATTCTCCATTCTTATACACAATATGGCTGTACACTGACAGGAAAGAAGCCCTGCAGCAGTTCTCAAACAATGCCTATAGTGAACTTTTATCAGCTAAACTGGCAGCAACTGACACTTTACATTCTGATTACAAGTAAAATGAAATTCCAATTCCAGTTAAACTTATTTAAATCCAAGATTATTCTGCTGATTTGCCAACCAAACTCTTTTCGAGTGTAAATTCAGACTAACTCAAAACATTCCTCTTTAATATTACTGGTGCCATAATTTCTGGGACAGAACTGAACAAAAAAGGTACAATTTTTCATTCTAAAAAGTCACCTACAACTTGTTCCTGACAGAAGAAAACCAGAAAATCTGTATTTGGTTAGCCTACAAAAGAATCTGCACTAAGAAGGTGATGAACTTTCAAATGGTGATTAGCCAGCATGGTAAGTGGCTCAGAATTTTATAGATTATTTAAGAAGTACAATTGTTAGTGGTTACAAATATTTTCACACCTTAAATAGACATATACAACAAACTGAAGCCCAATGCATTAAAGCTTCCAGAATAATATGCCAAGAAAACTATTTGCCATGCAAACGTCCAAAAACTTAAAAGAAGCACGTAGACACTCTTTTTACTTACACAAAACCCCTTCATATAAACGAGAAGCATTAGCCTATAATCGAAGTCTTTACACAAAAGAAGATGACACAAATTTTAAGGCACACCAAGTGATGTAGCAAAACTCAGTGTTTTTTTAAGTAAACTGTACATAAACCTGCATACTCAAAACTAAATTCCAAAACCAGCTAGGGCGTCTGAACTATCTCAGATTTGCCAAAGCGTCCAATGTCCTTGTGTTAAAACTCAGCTGGAAATCTCATACTGGAAAAACACCAGAACTCTCTGCGAAAAACATGAAACTGTCTTTCAATTTCAGAGCATGAAACGGAGGTGTAAGACAAAACAAGGATACAGCTCTCTCAAAAGACAACAAGAAACTAAATGATAAAATACACTGCAACATAAGACAAAATACTTCTGAATCTCACAGTGGGTAGGAAAAATAAGAAGGAAAGGAAGGAGGCGGAAAAGAGACTCATTAACCGAGATCTAGTCTGCCATATCAAGAACAACAGAAGCCATATATGTTTACTGCTAATCCTGGAGAATGAAGGCCTAACTACGTGTTATGTACAAGACAGAAAAATACCACTCTCCTAAATTAGTCCTAACTTGCTCCTTAAAGAGGTCTAGGATAAACGTCTTATTTCTTTCAACCCTTTAAAAACCTCGAGTCTCAAACTAGTTATATAGTACATTGCCACTATATTTATTGCTGCTATCTTCAGAAGTGAAAAAAAACAAACAAACCCAACCCGCGAAAACCTTTCCAAAGCCAAGCTTTCTTTAAATAGCAGGTTCAAGAGTACCAAGGAATAGGCCCCTGCAGTGCCACACCGACAACTCCCGTTTGACTACTACATAAGCGCTTGGTCACGCTCGTTAAATGTTTTTCAGGGACGTGTTTACCCGGATCACCCTCTCAAGTATGCAATTCGCCTGCATGGCAGCAGTTTTCAATCTCATTTCCTCTCAAGACAAGCCTGGGAGCACAACTGAAAAAGATCGTTCATCAACTGCCATCTTTCTACTAAGTCCAGAAGGAGCAATGACAACCAGAAGGGCAGAACGTCCAATCACCCCTGCCAGGGCCACCAATACCTTCGTCGCTTGCGCAGAGGGGGGACAAGGAGAGTAGGGTGAAGAAGAGTTCTGGCATTAAATAAATTAAGGGGGAAGGGAAGAGGAAATGCAGGCCTTAAAATTACAAGCAAGATACACGCTGTTACTCAAGAACGACAGAAATGCTAAATTAATTTTTAAAAAAATAAACCCACTACCCTGTCTTGCTGCCAAAACTTTACTAAATAGTTTCCACCTCCCCCCACACGAGAATTCTGGATGAACATGCTCCCTTAATACCGCAGGCAGAACGCAGCCCTCTCGTCCCCATGACGTCTTCCAGGTCTCCCTTTCACCAGACCCCCAACGCGAGGCAAACTGCTCCTTCCACCGCCTCCACGCCTTGTCGACCCGCGCCGTNCTCGGTCGCGGCCCCGGTCCCCGAAGCCCCTCATCGCACCCGGTGGGGTGGGAGAGAGGCAGCGGAACGCCGGCCGTGGGGACGGCGAGGGACTGGGGGTACGGGGAGAGGGTCCAGCCAGGGGCGGCTGCGTCTCGGAGGAATCGCTTTGCGCCACCTCGCTTCTTTGGTGGGATACAAAAGGAGAAGAAGTCGTCAGTGGGTCAGAGACCCGCTGGACGTCGGCAGAGGGAACAGCGGGGCTCTCGGTCGGCTCCAGGGCCCGTGAAGTGTGGAGACACAAGCGTCTTCTTCCTCCGGGCTCCCGGCACAAAATGGCTGCCGCCACTCCAACCCGCCTCAGTTGCGTTACGGGCGGCCCAACGCTGCGCAAACTGCGGTCCTCAAAAATAGCTACGCCTATTCCTGGAAGCCAACTACGCCCTAAACGGTAGAAGAGAAACACTGCTTTGAGCGGCAGGCAGGTTAAGAAAGGTGCGTAGCGTTTTCTACTTCCGTCAGCCCCTGGCGTAAGGAAGGTAGGAAGGAGAGTAACGCTCTTCCTATTCCTCAAAGTCTGCTACGCAAGGAGTCAATACCGTAACCCCTTCCGGACGGTAGGCAAAGCCCAGGCCGAGGCGTACATTACGTAACTACATGGTTTACGTAGGTTGCGTAACTCGAGCCAGCGTAACGCAGGAAGAGCCCACGCGTTTTGCGTAAAATTCTTCCGTGGGCTGTACATGAAGGGTTGGCAGAGAGGTGGGGAATTACGTTAATTTTGCAGCGTAGTCGGGTTTGGAGAATACGGCCTGTCGTCTGCTTGCCCCGTGAAGGGTGGCCGCGGGGCTGAGGAAAGAAAAAGCGAGAGCAGGGGTTAGCGGTGGGGCCTTAGTCTGGGTTAGCGGGTTGGGAGCGGTCCTTCGGGTCTCCCTGGCGACGTCGGTGAGGCTGTAGGGGTTCGGCGGTTTAGGGTTTTTCCTTCCCTTTTTCGCCTGTCAGAGCACTAAAGGGATGTTGGCGCGGCGCTGGGGCAGGAGCAAGACCGACAGCAGCCATCATGTGTGCGTTCGCCTGAGCGTTGAGAGGCCATGAGAATGGGCTAATGGGCCCGAACACTGGTCATGCCGGCAACCTCCGGTCATATACCCCCCTCCGCAGCTGCAGGAGGTTCGTGGCAGCCTTTGCGGAAAGTAAGCGAATTCACCCTTTGCCCTCAGTGGCGTTACTGTAAGTGATCAAAGTAATCATAGAATCATCGAATGGCTGAGGTTGGAAGGGACCTTAAAGATCATATAGTTCCAACCCCCCTGCCATGGGCAGGGACGCCACATGCACTAGACCAGGTCATCCAGGGCCACATCCAGCCTGGCCTTAAACACTGCCAGGGATGGGGCCTCCACAACCTCTCTGGGCAACCTGTTCCAGTGCCTCACCACCCTTTGGGTAAAGAACCCCCTTCTAATCTCCAGCCTAAATTTCCCCGCCTTCAGCTTCCCCCGTGTCCTGTTGCAATCAGACCAGGAGAAAAGTCTCTCTCCTTCTGCCTTACTTCAGTACCCTTTCAGGTACTGAAAGGCTGCTATAAGGTCCCCTTTAAGCCTTCTCCTCTCCAGGCTGAACAACTCCAATTCCTTCAGCCTGTCCTCGTAGGGGAGGTGCTCCAGTCCTTTGATCATCTTTGTGGCCCTCCTCTGGACCTGCTCCAAGAGGTCCACATCTTTTTTATGCTGAGGAGCCCAGAACTGTACACAGTACTCCAGGTGAGGCCTTACGAGGGCAGAATAGAGAGGCAGAATCACCTCCTTAGACCTGCTGGTCATGCCTCTCCTGATGCAGGAGATGAAGTACTCAGAAGGATGCCAGGCATGGCACAGACGCTGTATTTATGGCCTGCTAGTGTTTGACTTCCCAGATCGACCAGAGACTCCTAGGTAAAATATATATGTAGAAAAAGCCACGAGGCAATTATGTTGCATAGGCATTAAGTTTCAGTGCTATGCTTATGCTCCTAGCACCTATGCACAGCCAGCCATGTCTGGAGGGTAATCCATGTATACCAGCTAAACCAAGCCTTGCCCCAAAGAGCAGTTGTGCTATCAGCATCATCTCCCAGGCTGTCAGACTATCAAAAATCAGTGACATCAACAGAAGAGAGAGTGAGTCCCCTTTACTTTCAAACCCTTGAAACAAGTAATAGCCTGGAACAATTCTATAAAGTTTGTTTCTTAAGACAATTGGACAAAAGGCTTTAATATGTTGGGTTGCACCCAGTTTATTTCTCTCATGAAAGATCAGTGAGATAAGATTGAGAGCAGGCTTTGGTTCAAAGCACCCAAACATAAGCAGAGTGCTGTTCTAATTCATAATCTTTATTTTTAAATTCATTAAGAACAATTTTAAAACATTCTCTCCCAAAAAATAGAAAATGCTAAATAAAATTACAAAAATTTTCTAGTCCAGGTACAAATTTCAAAAAATGTATTTTTGAAGTAACTTGTTCCTCTATAGCACATGAAAGTCCATCAAGTTCTTGTCTGTTTCTCCTGCTACTGCCTTTTCAGTCTATGTCAATTTTGTAACTGAGTTTATTCCAATTCTGTTCCATTTTGCACTACCACATAGTCTTTTGGAAACAAACTAGAAAGGAGTATATTAATCTCAGGTGAAAGGACACCTTTGATTTTCACAAAACACAGGAAAAGGATTCTTTGAACAATTAACAAGCTTGTTTAGTAAGTCTTTGTGTGCTGAAAGTTCAACTGAAAAACAAAGACCCTAAATGAACCAAGTTCTATTAAGATCAAGAAAACTGAACTGTATAGAGTTCACCCCAATGTTCTCCCAAAATACCTCATATGGTTCCCAAAAGATACAAAGCGTGGCACAAGCCTTCATCCCAACTGCCCAGGTAATTTTCAGCTGTACACTTACGTCAGTTTTCTGCCTACTCTTTGGCATCCCCAATGCCTCCAGCAGTTATTGCAAAGGTGGCTTCATTTTCAGGCATCTCAGGACTGAAATAAAAAAACAAACAAACAAACAAAAAAACAAATAAGAAACCTGCAGATCTCCCCATGTGAAATGCAGCTGTGAAACAGTTCCCAAAATGTTCCTGTAAGCAACTTGGAATACTTCAATGTCTTTATGTGCAAACTGTAGAAAATGATCAATATTATCAAGATCAGAAAATGTGACATTCACCTCTTGGAAGATGACAAACACAAGGGAGGTGAATGGAGGAGATGCAGGAAAAGGAAAGATTCTCTGTGTGCAAATTCTCATTTCAATTTCTTGTTTCCTGGCCAGAAACACTGGTCTCTTCATGCAATTTTTAATGACTTGTGTCTGCCACAGCTTACCAAGTAAAATGATACTAATTGTGTCAGTAAAACTTTAGTAACTTGACAGCTCTAGAACTTTCCTGTCAAGGCACCACCAGTCTTACCAAGCTGTTTGATGGTCTTCTTTAAGACATGAGCACCTAGTAGGATTTGTGATGAAAGATTATGTAATTTAATGCATGTAATAGGGAAGATTACTTTAAATATGTTAATTTGTTTGTCCTTTCATATTTTCTCTAAATTTACCATCCATAAATGTGGTTAATTTAAAAACATAAATCAGCTGTCAAGCTATTAAGTTTCAGTACCATGGACTTTGCCACCTTAGGGTTCCTCGTAACACAGCTTCCTTCTTGCAGAGGAAAGGTGATTTACCTGTCGTATATCTTTGCAATACGGAGCTCCCCTCTCCCCTTCCTCAAACTAATCCTGGTAGTCGAAGCATGAGCAAGGATGTGGCCCCCAATGGGCTTTTTTGGGTCTGCCTGAAAGCTAAATTAGCAAGAAAATTGTGATGATTCACTGTCCAAATTCCATAGGTTAATACTGTGATTAACTGTCAGATGAGGCATATTGAACTCATTAATGAATAATAAATAGGCAAATATATCAAAAAAGGACTTTAACACTCTTGCTTCAAGATAGGATGTCTAAATGTTTGATGCTGGCATAATTTTCCTCTCATTAAATTCAAGAGGCTCAGGCAATACACACCTTAAACTTCAAATATAAGCTGCTCCATAAATAAAATGGGGTGCTTTTTCAATACTATTTATGGCTTGTTCTCTTCGTTCAAGTCACAGTGAAAGAAGTCATCATGCCAGGCAGCAGACAAACATAAAAAAACCTCATTATGAATACTGAGAGAAACTTACAGCTGTCATCCATAAATGACTCATCATACCAGAGGGACCAATGACCAATCTGAACCTTCATTTTGGTGCCTCTTGCTCCATACAATCTCAGTTCTCATTCCTGTTATATATACAGTACAAAAGAGAATAGTTTTTTTTCAAAAGAGAGAGGAAAAAATATCTTACGTCATAGTTGCTCCTGGATCAGCAGTCATCTGGTTGGTCACGAACACAGCTACATTATATTCTGCAATAGAAGACAATGCAAAGAAGGATTGGGCTATATCCAGTTATCATTCCAAATATTCTCCTCTCCATGGTAAAAGCAAGGCTGCTGCTGAAACACTTTAAATTTCAAATGAAAGAGAACTAAATATTCTTTATGTCTGATGGATGGAGTGAATCAGGAGACAGCTGCGTGACTTCAGCTGTAATACGCCAAAAATGAGCGCTTTTAGAATTCCACTGAACAAGTCTTTCTCAGTTCCCATCTTCTCTATTGGCTCCCTGCCCTTATCCCACTCCCCCTCCCTTTGTCTGTTTGCTTTTTTTTTTTTCAACTTACTGCATGAAAAAAAAAAAAATTTACCCATTCCTCATCAACATGTCTGAGACCTTCCAAAGAGAAGGAGCCTTATTGATCCTGTCATCCTCCCCTAAAGCATTACAAAGCATTGGGACTGTGGCAATAAGCATGTCTTTTTTATCTCTCCGTGCCTTCACCCTTTTCTCTATTCTTCATATTTCTTATGTATTTAGACTTTCAAAATTTGGGAAAGACAATTTCTCTTACTCTTTATTTGTCCAGTTCCACAAACTGTTCTATCCTTTAGGACTTCTCTGAATATTATTTCTAGGAAACTCTGAATGTTGAATAGTTCTAAAGACTCTTTAATCTATCATATTGAAATAATATATTATCAGTTTGATCTTTTTGGTAACCAACAGAGGTATAAAGTGAAGAAAGATTCCTGGGCCAATGCCATGCCTGATTGATAATACACTCAGACTATGAGGTGGTCATGTTACAGCTACTGTTTCATTAACTCCAGCCCATGTTTTCCAGATTTTGCAAGGTTTCCCTTACCTTCTGATATTTTTTGGAGCCTTGACAGCATCTGAGCTAGTTTCTGTTGTCGTTCAGCCAACTCTCCACGACCACTGAAATCCACACGGAAAAGTGCCATTATGGAGTCAATGATCTGCATTGTAATTATGCTCGATAAGTAAATATAGTGAAAGAAAATAGGAAAACATATTCTGAAAGAAGTAAGCATATTTTAAAAACTAGTTTTGTACCAACAGCTTGAAGATACCAGCTTCCTCATGGAACTTGGCTGCTACATAGTCAAGCAATTCCATCTGATGTTCACCTGGTGGGAAGTACAGTTGCCAAATGAAATTAAGACCAGAAGAAGTTCTGAAGCAACAAACCCCTGAATTTTAAAATTCCACTTTAAATGTCTGCACTGTTTATATTTTCACTGCCAGAAGTTTTAAATCCAGTGCCCAATAACATGCTACCTGTACAATACCCAGCAGTGCCTGTGCTTCTGCCTGTTCCAGTTTTTACTTGCCTAGCTAACAAAACCTCTTTGTAGAAAGCTTTACAACAAAATTATGCATGAAGACAACTCCTCCATTAAGAACTGAAAAGCAATATAAACATTTGAATTTGATGATGAATTAAATTACACACATAAATTTTATTAATATATTATTCATGTTCATATCATACTCTCAAAGTCCCATTTAAAACTTCTTTGGAGTTTTAATGCCATGTCTTGTGACAGAGTGTGTTGGAGCTGTCCCTATGAAGTTCCATACAGAAGATCACAGACAATGTCTCAACAACATGTACAGAATTAGCTTTTATTCAGGCAACTGTGGTTATAGATGCTACGCTGACCCTCATCACAACCATGTCAGAGTTCATAATGTTGTGGCAAACTGGAAAACTGTATTGTTTGTGTCGTGAACAAGTCTGCTCAGTGTACAACATTAGAAAGAAAATGGAAATAAGCTTACAACTTCTTTTCTTAAAAGCAAAACATTCTCTATGATCCTCAGTGGGCAATCTCAGTTAATAAACTGAGAACTATTAAAATGAGAACCCTGGAGAGAAGAAAATAAATATCATGCCAATTGCAGCACTAGTCTTACTAGTATATGCACGTGCGTACAACACATTGTCGAGTACTGCATCCTGGTCAACATTGAAGCGATCAGCAATGTCACGAAGACGGTCTGGTCGGCTGACATGAGTCAAAGTTAAGGACTTCTCTTTTTACAAAATATTATCTGGAAATAGTAAAACTCAGTTTAAGAAGGATAGGGAACAGCTTGAAAGAGTCCAGCACAGATCCACAAAGAGGATGAAGGGGCTGGAACATCTTCCTTATGAGTTGAAAGGCTGAGGGAACTGGGTCTCTTTAGATTGGAAAAGAGGAGACTAAGGGGTGACATCATCTATGCTTTTAAATATGTGAAGGGTGGGTGTCAGGAGGATGGGGTCAGGCTCTTCTCAGTGAAGCCCAGAGACAAGACAAGGGCCAATGGCTGTAAGATGAAGCATAGGAGGTTCCATGTGAATACAAGAAAAAATTTTTTCCCAGTGAGGGTGACGGAGCACTGGAACAGACTGCCCAGAGAGGTTGTGGAGTCTCCTTCTTTGGAGATATTCAAAACCTGTCTGGATGCACTTCTGTGTGACCTGGTCTAGGGAATCCTGCTGTGGCAGGGGGGTTGAACTAGATGATCTTTGAGGTCCCTTCCAACTCTTTAACTTCCTGTGATTCTGTGAAACTGCATTCCAAAACAGAACTATGGAAGAACAAAGAAGAACATTTATTTTGGTCCTGGAGAAGACAACCGTTTTCTCTTCACATTGTCCCACATATCCTAAAGATAGAGAAGGGATCATGATGATAATTGGTTTGGGGTTAGGGTTTTAGGCAGTGGGGCGAGGGGGTTGACATATGGGTATTTGTGCTCTAGGAATTTAGCTGTGAACAAAGCCTATTTATACACAGTCTAATATAGTGTTAAAAATAGTGTCCAATACTTAGATTAATTTCTCTTGAAGTAAATAGAAAAGCTTCTATCACCTGTATCCTTGAGTATTAGACCTCGAAAAAACAGTTTAAAAAGATCTGATCCTAACTTAATTTTTCCAGGTCAGATTACATCAAATGGTAGAGAAAAAAATCACTGCCTTGTAGGCCACTGCACACTGTGCTCCCCAGGCTTTCTAGGCCAGTCATAATGTTTTACATGTATGAAGCTGTCTGGAGCCTCCTACTTGCTTAGGGCTTTGGGGCAAGTGGTGAAGGATTCTGGGGCACAAGTTATTTTTTCATCTGTTCTTCCAGTTTCAGGCAGTGATCCAGGACAGATCAACTGCATTCAGTCCATTAACACATGGCTCAGTGGCTGGTGTCACCATCACAAATTTGGATTTTTTGACAATGGGATGGCCTACACAGCACCAGGGTTATGGACACCAAACAGAAGTCACCTTTCTCAACAGGGAATGAGGGTCTTTGCGCAGGGGATTGCAGAGCTAATTGATAGGGCTTTAAACTAGATGTGAAAGGGGAGGGGGATAACAATATTGCCCATCTTAAGTGCATGTACACCAATGCACAAAGCATGGGCAATAAACAAGAGGAGCTGGAAGCCATGATGCTCCAGGATGGCTATGACATAGTGGCTCTCACAGAAACGTGGTGGGATGCCTCGCATGACTGGAGTGCCTCTATTGATGGCTATAAGCTCGTTAGGAACCATTATGACTGTCTTGAACTGCAATATGATGATGAAAAGGTTGAGTGCATATGGGTCAGGATTAGAACTAAGGCCAGCAAGGTAGATGTTGTTGTGGGTGTATGCTATAGACCTCCCAGCCAGAGTAGTAAGGTGGATGAGGTGTTTTATAAATGAATGTGTGAGATATCTCGGTCATGTACCCTTGTTCTTGTGGGGGATTTCAATTTCCCTG
>VWZX01005798.1:0-38220 GCA_013399015.1 Galbula dea
TTATTGAATCTCATTTAATTTCTCCCTGCCCAACTCTTCAGCCCTAAGTCTCGCTGAATGGCAGCACAACCCTCCGGTGTGTCAGCCGCTCCACCCAGTTTAGTGTCAGCAGCAAACCTGCTGAGAGCACATTCTGCTCCCTCATCCAGGTCGTTAATGAATAGATTGAAAAGTACTCATCCCAGTACTGACCCCTGAGGGACTCCACTAGACACAGGCCTCCAACTAGACNTATGCCTAGAGACAGAGTCAAGGATAAAGTGTTCCATCACCTTTCCAGGGATGGAGGCGAGGCTGACCGGCCTATAGTTACCCGGCTCCTCCTTCTTGCCCTTTCTGAAGACTGGAGTGACATTTGCCTTCCTCCAATCCCCAGGCACCTCTCCTGTGCCCCAGGACTTATTAAGGATGATGGAGAGTGGCCTGGCAATGACTTCTGCCAGCTCCCTCAGCACCCATGGGTGCATCCCACCAGGTCCCATAGATTTATGGCTTAGCTGTTCCCTAACCCAGTCCTCCTCAACTAAGGAAAACTCCTCCAGTATCCTAACATCATGTGGGGCCTCAGGGATCTGAGGGTCCTGAGGACAGTCTCTAACAGTATAGACAGAGACAAAGAAGGCATTCAGTAACTCCACCTTCTTTGTACCTTCCGTCACCGAGGCACCCACCTCATTCAGCAGGGAGCCTACACTGCCTCTAGTATTCGTCTTTTGGGCAATGTATTTGAAGAAGCCTTTCCTATTGTCCTTGACCTCCTTTGCAAGGTTTAATTCCAGAGAGGCTTTAGCTCTCCTAGTTGCCTCCCCACAACCTCTGACAACAGTCTTGTACTCTTCCCACGTAGTCAGCCCCTCCTTCCATGCCCTTAGTGTGGACTGTTGGACAAAGATTACAAATGGTTTTACATACATGGGTCATAAAGCAGATTAAGAGCCATGGACATGATAACATGACTAAAAACAATGGAATGGTTTATGACTGTGCACCACAGAAAACCTTCCTAGACAAAGCAATAAAGAGCCAAAATGCCAGTACAGTCACTATTCTTACCAGCTGCATAAACATCCAACATGAAAGTTGCATGGAAAAGAAAAAGCCCATTTTAGAATTTAATACAGTTGTTCACGTTCTGTCACATTCAGAAGACAGCATCATCGCCCATTAGCATATTATTTGAGAATCAAAACTTTCAGCCAGGAAAACTATGCCTATCATGAGTTGTCAGTAACTGGTAGCTGTTGTAGTACAGAGGCCGCATGCCTACACGTTCCTGATCACAATGCAAGTAATCCACCAGAAGCTCAACTGAGACAGAATACAGTAATACAAGAGGAATGACTGACACCATTTGCATGGTAAGAATGCAAGTGAAGGAGGAAGCTAAGGCAAATAAGGTTATTAAGTAGGCAGAAAGGCAGCAGTGTTTATCAACCAGAACAGCATCAAAAGTAGCACAGACAGAACTGAGACCCAGTGTAAGAATAAGCTTATCTAGTAAACAATATATGCCTATGGTTTAAGATGAAAATTATGAACTCCATTCCTGGTTTTGCCAGCCCTGCTATGAAATCATGAGGAAACTCCATTTCTCCATCATTAAAAGTGGGGATCATAATATTTTCTACTTACCTGAAGTGCTAACACTTAATGTCTATAAAATGCTCTCAAATTCTACATAAAGGGCAGTGCAGGAGGACTATCTAGTTTTTATTAAAGTCTTGCATTGTAAGCACAGTGGAGATGATGGAAAATAAAGTCAACTTCATGGATCTTACTTGCCCCTTGGCCTTTTGGATAAAAGTCAATCTGCAGTCAAAATCCTATAAAAACCACCAACAGCAGAGAAACTCAATTGCATTTCTAAGCAGAAATGAATGAGAGCTATTTAGGGAGAAGAAACTCTTAGGTTTGGGATGTAGCAATCAGAACAAGGAGGGAAGTAACATGTCCACAACAAAATGCATGAAAATTCTTGCATGCTGCAGGAATGAAGTACTGCTATGTCAGTTCCACTCAATTACAGGAATACCTTAGTCAGGTACAGGTTTTAAAATGAGAACTGAAAGAGAGAAACAACAGCTGCTAACAAGTTATCACCATCAACCAGTCCAGGAATTTGTCCTTACATTGTAATGATGGTGATGTTGAAAGCCCCAATTACTTACCACCCCGGTAGAGGACTTGGTCTTCAACTCTAACTTGACCATTCCAAATCCTGAAAACAGAAGAGTACAGAGCATCTGTTTCACTGCAATATATAAGCAAGGCTTATTTCCAGCAGACTCAAAGTACAGCAGGTAGGGTACACTGACTTGAAACAGCCTATTTTCATGTTTCAAGAGTTGTTGATCTTACTGAGGAACAATTGAAGGAATTTTGACAATTCAAAGAGAGTGGCCTCATTATTTATAGTCATAACAGACAACCATCATCAAGTACTTCCACCTTCTGTAGCTACCTGCAGTCTAGGACTAATCAAAAGAATTACTGTTTCTTCTGGTTTATTCAAATTACTTTTATATTTCTGATTGCAGGGCAGGAAGTTTTCTTTTCCCCTTCTCTGAGAAAAATGTTTCAAATTACTTCTATCAGTGCTGTATACAGAGATACTATAGAATCATAGAATCGCTCAGGTTGGAAGGGACCTTAAAGATCATTTAGTTCCAACTCCCCTGCCATGGGCAGGGATGCCAATCATTAGACCAGGTCGCCCAGGGCCACATCCAGACTGGCCTTGAACACCGCCAAGGATGGGGCATCCACAACCTCTCCGGGCAACCTGTTCCAGTGCCTAACCACCCTCCTGGTAAAGAAATTCCTCCGAATCTCCAACCTAAATTTCCCCTCTTGCAGCTTATAACNTTCTCTGCATGGCTGCTTTCAATGAGTTCCTCACCCAGCCTGTACTCATAGCCAGGATTTCTCCTACCCAAGTGCAGGACCTTACATTTAGATTTATTAAACTCCATTTTATTCTCCTGGGCCCATTCTTCAAGTTTATCCAGATCCCTTTGGATGGCATCTCACCCCTCTGGCGTATCAACCACACCACTCAGCTTTGTGTCATCTGCAAACTTGCTGAGGGTGCACTCAATACCCCTGTCCAGGTCATTAATGAAGATATTGAAGAGCACTGGTCCCAAGACGGAGCCCTGGGAGACACCACTCGTCACTGCTCTCCACCTGGACAAAGAGCCATTAACCAGGACTCTCTGATAGTGTCCTTCCAGCCAATTTCTTATCCATTACTATTGCTTTCTTCCTTTTCTTTCTCATCTGCTATTCCAGGGAATATCTGGCCCTTGCACAGAGCAGAAAAGCCTGAAACAACTGACACTAAAGCAGGAAACTTGAGTTGAATTTCGGCAAATTCTGATCTCCAGGGTGGCAGAGACCCAGCCAGACTGCTTTCTAATTTTATGTATCATATGAATGTGGGATACAAATGCAATCATTATTACACTCTCACAAACCCAGACAAAAAAGAAAGGTGGTGAGGGACTTTTTAGGAAATGGATGCAAGCTAGAGGAGGGTAGATTTAGATCAGACATTAGGAGGAAGTTCTTCACTGTTAGGGTGGTGAGACAGTGGAACAGGTTGCCCAGAGAGGTTGTGGAAGCCCTGTCCCTGGAAGCTTTTAAGACAAGGCTGGATGGGGCTGCGGACAACCTGATCTAGCGGAAGGTGTCCCTGTCAGGGAGGGGGGGGTTGGAACTAGATGATCTTTAAGGTCCCTTCCAACTCTGACAATTCTATGATAAAAAACGTCAACACTTTTGATACTGTTCACAGGAAAGGGACTAAAACCTGAAGTTCTCAATTTAAATTCTTTGAAGAGGGATCCAAATATTATGAAGACATTTCCGCTACATAAAAGACCATTCTACCTCAGGAACTTGCTGCCACATAAGGTCTCTTATGGTAATCTACATCGAGTTTGATGGATGTAATGCTTCTAAATACAAGAACTGGCAGTTAAAAGATGCAGCATTCTTCAGAGACTCTTCTGGAGTATATCATAACTTTTGCCTCTTAACTCTTTGGCTACTGCAGCATTCTCATGATACGTGTCTAAAGTTCAAAGTCTGAAGGGGCCAGCTGCTCCAGGCCACTGCTGAACTCCTACCACAAGGTATTTAGGGGATCTCTAGGGTACTAATGTTTTTATTGTTATTTTCAAGGCATCCAAGAAAAATTATGAAAGGTTTTCAAATCACAGTCACATTACTTACCGTAACCCTTGTTGAATACATCCCTGGCAGACTTTCCCAAGTCATTGTATGATGGTGGGACAGCCATTGGATCTGAAACATATTGGGAGCTGTTAGAATCTTAGGTTTCACAGCATAAAATCAAAACTGTAGCCAAAGCATTTATTAATGTCTATAAATGTCAGAAGGTGAATTGCCCTCTGCGCACTTCACTGATACAGAACTGCAAGACCTTTGAAGAACGTTCATGGAAGTCACCCTTGCATCATAGTTGATTTGTAGGAAACAAACTTCAATTTAAAGATATGGAAGCCAATCCATTATTTGGAATCACTAAAGCCTAGTATGTATTTATTACATTCAACTACACTTGTAGGCTTTGCATCCTTACCTTGCAAAAAAGAGCTCACAGGAGCCTTATCACTGTCCAATAAGGAGCAAAGCTCGTTTTGTGACACAAACCTTTCTGAAAGGGACCTTAAGTGGCGAAGCCACTCAGCACTGAACAATCTCAAAGGAAAAGAAATCTGACTTCCATGTGCACTTGTGACTTCTTAGAAAGTTTTTCAGAGATTTGTAAACTGTAAAAACAGAGCTCTGTCTGCTGTCCTGAAGCAGGACTCCCAAGTGAGTATTTTTCCACTGTGTACACACAGCAGCAACCCAACATTTTCTAATACGGTTAACTGTTACAGCTACTTTGGAGGACAGAACTCAGCTGATGTCATCTGGATGACAGCTGATGTCATCTTTCTGGACTTGAGCAAGGCACTTGAAACTGTCTCCCTCAGCATCCTAATGGATAAATTGTCAAGGATTCAACTAGATGGTAAAATCAGGAGGTGGGTGAATAACTGGCTTAGGGGTCGGGCTCAGAGGGTTTTGGTGAATGGAGCTATGTCGGGGTGGCGACAAGTGACAGGTGGGGTCCCACAGGGATCTATCTTGGGGCCAGTCCTGTTTAATATCTTTATAAATGACATGGATGTAGGACTGGAATGTATAATAAGTAAATTTGCAGACGATGCTAAATTGGGAAGTGCTGTAGTCAGGGCAGAGAGGCACTTCAGAGGGATCTGAATAGATTAGAGGACTGGGCTGCCTTAAACCGTATGAAATTTAACAAGGACAAGTGCCGGGTTCTGCACTTGGGTAGGGCCAACCCAAAACCAACTTACCAAGTGGGGAATGTGAGGCTGGAGAGTAGTACTGTGGAGAGGGATCTGGGTGTTTTGGTAGATGATAGGTTTAATATGAGCCAGCAATGTGCACTGGCAGCTACAAGGGCCAATAGGATTCTGGGGTGCATCAAGCACTCCATTGCTAGCCGATCGAGGGAAGTGCTGATCCCACTCTACTCGGCTCTGGTGTGGCCTCACCTGGAGTACTGTGTGCAGTTTTGGGCGCCACAGTACAAGAAGGTTGTTACAAGGTTGTTAGAGAATGTCCAGAGGAGGGCCACAAGGATGGTAAAGGGAATGGAGGGGAAGTGTCATGAGGAAAGGCTGAAAGCACTTGGTCAGTTCAGCCTGGAGAAGAGGAGACTTAGGGGAGACCTCATAGCTGTTTATAACTTTCTCACCAGGGAGGGAGGGGTGGGTGCTGGCCTCTTCTCTCTGGTGGCTGCCAATAGGACACGGGGGAATGGCATGAAGCTGTGCCGGGGGAGATTTAGATTGAATATTCGTGGGAGCTTCTTTACCCAGAGGGTGGTGCAGCATTGGAACAGGCTCCCCAGGGAGGCTGTCATGGCCCCTACTCTCATGGAATTTAGGAAGCACTTAGATAAGGCACGTAGGCACATGGTGTGAGTGTGGAGTTGTCCTGTGCCTAAACATGAGTTGGACTAGATGATCCTAAAGGGTCCCTTCCAACTCTGGCAATTCTGTGAACTCAAAGTGATGACCATGTGATATTACAGCCTACATGACATATTTAATGTTTGTTACCACAATTTGAAATTTTCATCACAAAATCCAAAGAAGGAAAACTCATCCCCAGTGGAAAATTACAGTTTTCTCCTTCTAGAATGAGTTTGCATAAACATAAAGGCATAACTGCCTTTATAAGGCAGTTATATAAGGAAAAGCTATCAAAGATGATACTTTTGTTTCATTTTAAGGGTAACTCTTCGCCACTGAATCCTTCCTACAGCTGATGCAGTTGTTGGTATTCTTCTCTGCAATATCTGACACCAGAAATCCCTGATCCCCCATTTGTTATTTACACCATACTGAAAGTCTAATCTAAAAAGTCATAATACAAGCAAAACATGTAACATCCCTAAGGTCATCACTTCTCTTCCACCATTTGACCAGTTGGTAAATGGTGTACTCAGTGCCTCTGTTAACAAAGGCAACAGCATCAGTATTAAGCAATCAAGTCCTGTTTTCAGATAGCTAGACCTGTCCTAAAATGAAGCACTTGAGCAATTTAACATCCCATAGTGGAGGAATGCTTTGTGTTCAGTGACATAATAACTAACCTGCACTATGTATCTCTCAACTCATGAACTCAATCACCCTTATGGGTCCCTTCCAATTTTCTTCTATGATTCTATGAATATATACCTGTAGGTTTAGAGGATCTAAAACAGCTGGAAATGACTGCAGCTTCCTTATGTGAGGATCAGCACATAAAACAGGTACTTCTCAAAATTACTATGTAAAGCCACCTTTTTACCTGTCAAATGTGGAGGGAAAAATTACAATCAATGAATCATAAATTGACTAAACAGAAACAGAATATGCACTATGATAGCACACTTTAAATTATTATAATAATTTCAACAACACAGCTATGGAGCAGATCTTACCTTTCTTTTAAAACATTTTTTCAAACAAATCTTCCAAATCAGAAGTTTCAACTCATTTGGGGGGGGGGGGGGGGGTTTAGTTTTGGTTGGTTGGTTTGGGGTGTTGGGGGGGCGTTTATTTTTAAGATTGGTTGAGGTTTTTTAATAGGTTAGTCACAATAGTTCAATCCACATTATTTCTAAAGCTTAATAACTCACGTTTTTGGAGCTAGGCTGCTGCTTGAACATTTGAACATGAAGGCAGTAACTGCCTAACATGCTCTTGAACTTCTAAAATTTTTTTCCAGAAAGAAAAACAGTATGAAAGAGATCTCTCTGCATAAGAATTCATACAACACACAGGCAGATACTTTTAAAAAATGCTTTTTGGTTACAGCTAGCTTTCAGGGAACTGTCCAGCTGTTGGAAACATGTCAGGAACACTCTATAATCATATGGATTTGTAGCTGACCTCCAAACCTATTTTCAATTAGAAGTTTGACAAGTAGCAGTGGTAAGCCACAACACAGTTTGTGAGTTAGAACTGACACAGTTCACAGTTTAGAAGTTTAGAAGACAACAGTCTAACTTTCAAATTACATGGAGATGTTACCTCAAACAGAGCCACACAGAATGGTGGGGGTTGGCAGGGACCTCTGGGGATCATTCACTCCAACCCCCCTGCTCCAGGAGGGTCACCCACAGCAGCTTGCCCAGGATCACCTCCACGTGTCTTTGCAATCTCTCCCCAGAAGGAGACTCCACAACCTCTCTGGGCAGCCTGGGCCACTGCTCTGCATCCTCACAGCAAAGAAGTTTCTCCTCATGTTCAGGTGGAACCTCCTGGGTTCCTGTTTTTGCCCAGTGCCCCTTGGCCTGTCACTGGACACCAATGAGAAGAGTTTGGCTCCCACCCTTTAGCTCTTGATTAGCACTGAGCAGATCCCCTCTGGGTCCGTTCTTCTCCAGGCTAACCAGGCCCAGGGTTCTCAGCCTTTCCTTCTCACAGAGATGCTCCAGGGCCCTCAGTGTCTTCATAGCCTCTGCTGGACTCTCTCCACATCTCTCTTGAACTGGGAATGCTAGAACTGGACCCAGTTAACTCCCGATGTGGCCTTGCGAGGGCAGAGTAGAGGGGGAAAAGAACCCCCCTGCTGATCATATTCTTCTTAATGCACCCCAGGAGACCATTAGCCTTCTTGGCCACAAGAGCACATTGCTGGCTTGTTGAACAAAAGCAAGAGCCTAGATAACAACCCCTCCCGTTTCTGAAAATACACCACACTTGATAACCTTCTTCATGCTTTATCAGCTGTCTCTTAAAACGTTCTACCTCCCTGCAAAGTGGAACATGGGCTTTTGTAAGACAAATGACAATGGGTTTGACCACCGAATAGTCTTGAGGCTCTCCTCGTCAGCTTTATTTCAGTTCTGCAGAAAGAGGTGCTTGGTGACAAATCTCAAATCCGGCGCTGTGAGCTCTAACAGCAGCGGTTTATATACAGTAAAAATAAGTAAGTATATATGATTTGTGACATGACAGTAATAGGACAAGAGGAGACTGCCTCAAGCTGTGCCAGGGGAGGTTCAGGTTGGACATAAAGAACAATTTCTTCCTCAAAAGGGTTGTCAAGCCCTGGCCCAGACTCTACAGGGCAGTGGTGAAGTCACCACCCACTGAGGGGTTTAAAAGCCATGGAGATGTGGTCCTGAGGGACATGGTTTTGTGGTGACCTGGCAGTGCTGGGTAACAGCTGAACTTGACGATCTGAAAGGTCTCTTCCAACCCTATGATTTTATATTACATAAATCTTTGTATATATGCTCCATCAATTATCTAATTCATCAGACTAAGGTGGTACTATAATTACACTTAGGTTCTCCTCCAAAAGTTGTGGGTTTTAGTGTTAAAATCACTGCAGAGATATAGAGGACATCTTGATACTCTGATCTTTGTCCAAAGCTGTCTCTGGTTTAATTCAAGAAGCCAAAACGAGAAATTAGCTACAAAAGCTAACATAATTTTACTGTCTTTAGACACTGCTCTTAATTACAGTGTCTTTGTTTCTGATTATTGTAACCGTCGAGGTTATTCCGTCCTTTTCTTAAGGGCCTTCTGTTCTTGTTATCCTCGTTTCAGAGCAATTCATTAGATGCAACCTAGAAGTTTTTAACTCCATCCTTCCGACATCAACGGCAGCTTCATTTTCACTGGCAGCTAACGCGGTTTGTGCTGCGGCCGCGCGGCCTCCTCCTCGACAGTGACAGACGCGCGTTACGCAACGGCTAACGGAGCGCGGCCCGCAGAACCGGAGCCGCCTCCTCCTCTCCCCACCGAAACGGCGGCGCAGCTCGGCCGCTGACGACCTCGTCAGTTCGTACTCCCCGGCCGAACCGGAGCGCCGGCAAGACCCCCGCCCGCCCGCCGCGCAAGAGCCGGCCCGCGCCCCACAGCCACGGGCTCGGCAGCCCGCGGCCGCCTCGCCGAGCCCAAGGAAACGGAAGCTTCGAGCGGCCAGTGCACCCCCCCACCCCGGGGCCTGGCCCCGCCACAGCAAGGTGACTCGAGGGACGCGTGCCTAGGACCGGAGGACAGCAGCGAACTCCGCCCGGACAGGACCACAATGGAGCCAGTCGCACACTACACTACACTACGCCCCACCCCCCTCCCACTCCGCCTCGCCACAATCCAAACCCCCGCCGCTACCTGCCGGCCGCGTTGCCTACGGCGAGAAGTCTCGGCGCTCCCGAGCCCGCATGCGCACTCCACCACCGCTACGCATGCGCACGGGCACGATGCCGTTGCTGAAGCACCGCCCTGCGCGCGGCTGAAGCCTGCCGGAGGAGGGATCAGTGCTGCAGTCAGCGGGTGAGGTTGGGGTCTGTTGTTGCTGCGAGGAATGGCGGCAAAGAGGCCAGCAGAAAGCTGTGGCACTCGCTGGAGGGAGGAGACAGGTCTCGGGTGATCAAGGGTGAGAGCTGGGCCGGGCACCAGGGGAGCGACACAAGCTGTCTGTGAACCCCTGTGTCTTCCCAAGGGGGAGAGAAAGGGACTAAGGGAGAGAAACTTGTAGATTGGTAAAGAAAATTAAACCAGCTTTAATGAAAATAATAACAATAAAATGAAATAAAAATGAAACCACTATCGAACTCGACCCCCTGACGACAATGTTGTCACCGTCACCACTGATGCTGTAACAGACGCTGGCGAAGGACCAGACTGGACTCCACAGAGGGGAGCTGGATTCGGGAACTGGACTCGGGAACGCACAGATCAGGATGGAAGGCAGAATGGACAGAGTCCTCAGACACTGACCACTGCAGAAGAGGCTTGACCCTCGTGATCCCTCAGCGTTATACTGCACATTCCATGATATCCGTGGGATGGAATCTCTCGTTGGTCAGTTATGGGTCACCTGTCCTGTCCCCTCCATCCCCACAGGTGCCACCTCCTTCTTTCTGCACTCCAGCATGGGTCACAAGATTTAGCAGTGACCACAGGAGCAAGTCTAAGCAAGTGCCTGTCTGGTTTGGGTTAGAACAGAAATAATTCTGCTCATTGATGTTACTTTTTTGCTAAGGCTCTTCTAAGTAATTGCACTTTCTGAAATTAACAGCATGTTTTTGCAGAGTCTGCTTCTATCAGTGATAAGACCTCGTGTTTAGAGTTTGTACCAAGGATTGGTATGTAGACCAAGAGCACTGCTAAATTTTGTGTCCCACCTTTGGGGAGTGCAGAGTAAAAGGCCACATCTATAGGGAGGAACAGACAGTTCAGGTGACGCTAAACTGGCCAACTAGATATTCCATTCCGTATTTGATATAAAGCTGAGGAATCTACAAGGGTCAGTCCCTCTCTTCTCTTGCTCTTCTTCAGTGGTCAGCATCCGAGGAGGACTCTCCCTGTTCTGCCTTTAATCCCAATCCATGAGTTCCTGAATACAGTTCCAAGATCCAGCCCCTGAGGCTGGTTCCCATCTGCCAGAGTCTGGTCTGGGACTTCTGTCACAGTATCAGTGGGGAGAGTGATGTCACTGCCATTAGGGATTTGGGTTCAGTATTGGGTTTGTATATATTTCATTAAAGTAGTTTTAGTTCTACAATCCACAAATCTCTCTCCTCTCACCCAAAGAGTGGCTGTCAATGGATCCATGTCCAGGTGGAAGTCAGCGACAAGTGGAGTCCCTCAAGGATCAGTACTGGCACCAGTCTTGTTCAACATCTTCATCGGTGACATGGCCAGTGGCACCGAGTGCTCCCTCAGCAAGTTTGCCGACGACACCAATCTGTGTGGACCGGTTGATACGCTGGAGGGGAGGGATGCCATCCAGAAGGACCTGGACAGGCTTGAGAGGTGGGCCCATGCCAACCTCAGGAAGTTCAACAAGACCAAGTGCAAAGTCCTGTATCTGGGTCAGGGCAATCCCAAGCACTGATACAGGCTGGGTGAAGATTGGCTTGAGAGCAGCCCTGCGGAAAGAGACTTGGGGGTGTTGGTGGATGAGAAGCTCAACATGAGCTGCCAGTGTGTGCTTGCAGCCCAGAGGGCCAACTGTATCCTCGGATGCATCAAGAGGAGTGTGGCCAGCAGGTGGAGGGAGGTGATTCTCCCCCTCTACTCTGCTCTTGTGAGACCCCACCTGGAATACTGTGTCCAGTTCTGGAGCCTCTGTTAAAAGAGGGATATGAAAGTGCTGGAGCAAGTCCAGAGAAGGGCCACGAGAATGATCAGAGGACTGGAGCATCTCTCCTACAAGGATAGACTTAGAGAGTTGGGGTTATTTAGTCTGGAGAAGAGAAGGCTCTGAGGAAACCTTATTGTGGCCTTTCAGTATCTGAAGGGGGCTTAAAAGAAAGGTGGTGAGGGACTTTTTAGGAGGTCAGGTAGTGATAGAACCAGGGGAAATGGATGCAAGCTAGAGGAGGGCAGATTTAGATCAGACATTAGGAGGAAGTTCTTCACTGTTAGGGTGGTGAGACAGTGGAACAGGTTGCCCAGAGAGGTTGTGGAAGCCCTGTCGCCGGAAGCTTTTAAGACAAGACTGGATGGGGCTGTGGGCAACCTGATCTAGTGGAAGGTGTCCCTGTCAGGCAGGGGGGGGTTGGAACTAGATGATCTTTAAGGTCCCTTCCAACTCTGACAATTCTTTGATTCTATTCCCTTTCTATTGCCCATTAGAGGGGGTAATAGGGAGCATCTGTCACTTGTTTAGTGGCCAGCCCAGCCCTGACATTGACAAGAGCCTTTCTGCACAACAATCCTTGACAGTAACTATAAACATGAAGCATTATCACTGCCAGAAGTAGACACTGCCTGCAAAAACATGCTGCTAACTTCACAAAGTGCAGCTAATTAGGAGACTGGGCTGAAAAGTAAAATTGCTGAACTGCTCAATGTTAATCAAGAGCTAAAGGGTGGGAGCAAGAGGCTGGGGCCAGACTCTGCTCAGTGGTGGCCAGGGACAGGCCAAGGTGCAATGGGCACAAACCGGAACCCAGGAGGTTCCACCTGAACATGAGGAGAAACTTCTTTGCTGTGAGGATGCAGAGCAGTGGCCCAGGCTGCCCAGAGAGGTTGTGGAGTCTCCTTCTGGGGAGAGATTGCAAAGACACGTGGAGGTGATCCTGGGCAAGCTGCTGTGGGTGACCCTCCTGGAGCAGGGGGGTTGGACTCGATGACACCCAGAGGTCTCTTCCAACTCCTGCACTCTGTGAGAGTACATCCCCAATTACACAGATTCCCTATGATAAGCACAATGTTTGCTGCTCTTGGCCTCCCATGATTACCAGACATCTTGCAGGCCAGCTCTACAGGAGGAAGGAAAGAACTGTAAATAACATAAAGCAGTCCAGAATGAGGGCAAATTAAGGGAGGAGGGGAAGGAAAAACCACACATTGTATATTTATGTAGTTCAAGAAAAGCAAACACACTCCAAACAAGCCATTTTTCTTCCACCTGGAAGAATTCAGTGTTATAGAGAGAGACTGCAAAGCCAGCAATTTCTGCCTCAAGTCCCAACACAAAGTAATCTTCTGGGATACCTGTTGAGGATTATAGAGAATGCTCTGTGCTGCCTAGGAAACATTCATAAACACAGTAAGCTTGTGTTACTGCTTTTTGGATGCTCTGAACATTACAGCTAAAAAAAAAAAATCACAGAGTATTACACATTCATGATGGAATTCTCTCTTTATTCCTACTGATCATTGAAGATAATACTGAATATATCTGATGTATATATTTTTACTCTAAGGCATTAGAAGTTTTCACATAGTACCGAGTTAATTTCTAGTCAACTTACATACTACTGCATGCATTGAGGCTGGGCAACATTCCTAGAAAATAATTAAACTCCTCAAAGGAAAACCAAGAGCATCTGTCTATAATCTCCATTACTAAGACTGATCAACATTAATTATATAAGAACAAGTAAAAATGTAGTTGTTCTGTAGAACAAGAAAAGTTGTTCAGTCAGATGAAAATAAGAAACAGTTATTACATCCATCTTTGTTTTACGATTGTTATGGTTTGGGTAAAAATATTCTGATTTGGGTTAGAACAGAATTAATTCTGTTCAGTGACTGTATTTTCTAAAAGGTATTCCATTCCCATATACATAATATTTCATTATCAGCTTTCCCCCCCACACCTTGCCTGGACTGTCCCTTTAAGAAACCTGAGATTCCTGAATCTTAAGGACACTGCCCCCCCGGCCCCCAAGGGGGAAGCCAGGGGAATTTTGGGAGTTTCTGCTGGACTTTTGCCTGTGCTGTGACCACGAGAGAGTCTCTCTCTCTGCTGGGAGCTGGGTGCTGTCTGGTCTGCGCGGAGGACTTGGTCAGTGCTGCGTGCTGTGGACTCGTGCTGGGCTGCACAGGTGAAGCTGTTTTCGGAAGAGCTGGGAAGAGCTGGGTGAAGCTGATACCGAGGCTGGGAGCTGACCCCAGGACACCTTTGCAGCACAGAGCATTTGCATTCTCGGTTCTGACATAATTATGAGTATAGAGGGGAAGTGGGTTTCGGTATTTGGGTCCTGTATATGTTTATATTTGTTTCATCTATATTTGTTGTTATTATTAAAGCAGTTTTTAGTTTTTAATTTCCAATCTAGAAATCCCTCATTTTACTGCTGTGAGTTGAGGTTGGGAAAAGCCTCTAAAGACCACGACAACGATTCAAATTGGGTTAAGTAGTGTGACAATACAGATGCAAACTCCTCTGTGGCCCCACAAAGAGGACTTAATCATTAACAAATCAAGTGTTAATAGTCAAATTGACTATGTATAAAATAGCCATGCCTTCTTCAAGCTTGCAGTTCTGTAATACATTTGCCTCGTACTCCTACAACATGTTCAAACACAGCAGCAGCAATACATTCTGTGCTGATGCTCTATAATATGCCTTTTAGTAGTTACCTACTTAAAACTACTAGTTAATTAGTTTAACTTAAAACTAGTTAAGTTTTAAGTTAATCAATGGAATCCCTGTCCCAAATACAACTCTTGCAATCTTGATGGGAGCTCCTCTTACATCCATAATAGTCATTACTTTTTCACAGTGATTTAAGAGGAGCTATAAAATGAGGGTTTGCACATCAAGGGCAGACTGAGTCTGAATGCAGGTCACATGCAACAGAAAAATGGTTAAATTAGCATATGGAAAGGTTTTAGAAGGAAGGACATGGAAAACAGTTTACTATTAACTTCAGTGCTGCACCAGGACACTAAGCATAGAGATAAGGAAATAGTAGTTAAAAATGGTATTCTTTAGGAGTACTGCAGGCCACACTCAGCTTTTTCATTCTGTTGTCTACACATATGATGTAGAGAACTAAATACAGATCAGAAGAAACATCTAACAGATAATTTGCAATTCTGAGCAGGCAAATGCCTACACGAGTTCAAAATGTCAAATCTCTTAACCAGGCTAAGGCTGCTTAACTGAGAGGAGTTGCAGTCTGTCTTCAGAAGCAGGACTGTTGCTACTAGATTGAACAGTTGTCTGTTAAACGCCTACGTTAGACAATTTTATTTAAATTTATTTTAAATTTATTTATAAATAAATTATAATTTTTTAAGTGTATTTTTTTAATGGGTGGAGTTTTTTGTTTTCTTTTTGTGGTTTTGCTTGTCTGTTTTTAAAATTACTAAAAATCAAGACTTTGCTCATTCTTCATCACTCAACATTTTTGGATCAAAGCTTGATGTCAAAAAAAAAAAGAATAAAGTAACATTTATATAAAAAAATAGGATCTGTGACCTTCATAAAGAATGGATCTTCCTGTCTTTAGAAATTTATATAGGTATAAATCTCTGAATATTTTAGAGCATATCTGAAACATAGGTATTTGCTCTCAGCTGCCTCCTCTGACACTAAATGAGCATCAGAAGTACACCCACAGTGCTGCTCTGTATTGGTGTTTCCTTTACTTTGTAAATAAAAGCAAGGTCCATGCTGGCAAAAGCCTGTATCTATAAATACGACCTCCACATCATGCCACGCGGCAAGATTCTTTTGGTTTAGACTCGGATATGAAGAAATGGGATAACTGCACAATTCTTACAACAGTTAAGTAGTTAATGTGCATAGTGATGTTCTCTGATGAAGAAAGAAATGGAACACTTTCTGCTATCGCTGCCTTTGGACAACACAAAGCTCTTGGGATCTCCCAGCAACTGCCAACGGTTGTCTGCACTGCTGTACACTCATAAAGCCTATTACACTAAGATTAAGTACATAAAATAAGAACTGCAAGCACTCACACACCTGCTTACCCAACTGGGCCCTGATGACATACATCCTAGGGTCCTGAGGGAACTGGCTGATGTAGTTGCAGGCCCACTCTCCATCATATTTGACAAGTCATAGAGGTCAGGTGAAGTCCCGAGTGACTGAAGGAAGGGTAACATCACCCCCATTTTTAAAAAGGGTAGAAAGGAAGACCCAGGGAACTATAGGCCGGTGAGCCTCACCTCTGTGCCTGGGAAGATCATGGAGCACATTGTCATGGAAGTGATGGTAAGGCACATGCAAGACAAAGAGGTGATTCGAAGAAGCCAACATGGATTCACTAAGGGCAAGTCATGCCTGACCAACCTGATAGACTTCTATGATGGAGTGACTGCAACGGTTGATGAAGTGTAGGGAATATTTTAGCAGACCAAGGACATGAGAGCCTGTTTGCTCAACCCAGCCCACGATCCTGAGGGCTATGTCCTTGAAGATAGGGAAAAATAGTAAGGCTGTAAACAGGACAAGATGGAGATAGGCAAGGTATGCCAACTGTAGAACCTAGGGGGGCGTTATTGTAACAGTGTGTTTGTATGGATGTGAATGTAACCAATTATGTTAGTAACAAAGTGTGTGAACAAGTTAGTTTAGCCTATAGTAGCTTTGCTTTACCCCTGTGAACCCTGTAACACCCTATATAAAGTGCTGTAATATAAACAATAAAGGAAGTTCACTCTTACCTCTATGAGGACTCTGTGAATATTCGGAGCGGTCTTCCTACAATGAAGGAAGACCGACTGATGTCATCTACCTAGACTTTAGTAAAGCCTTTGATACAGTTCCACATGATATCCTTATCTCAAAATTGAAGAGATATGGATTTGATGGGTGGACCATCCAGTGGATAAGAAACTGGCTGGATGGACGCAGTCAGAGGGTTGTGGTCAATGGCTCCTTGTCTAGGTGGAGGCCGGTGACGAGTGGTGTCCCTCAGGGTTCTGTCTTGGGACCGGTGCTCTTCAATGTCTTTATTAATGACTTGGACAGAGGTATTGAGTGCACCCTCAGCAAGTTCGCAGACGACACCAAGCTGAGTGGTGTGGTTGACACGCCAGAGGGGCGAGATGCCATCCAGAGGGACCTGGACAGGCTTGAAAAGTGGGCCTGTGAGAATCAAATGAAATTCAACAAGTCCAAGTGCAAGGTCCTGCATCTGGGAAGGAGCAACCCAAGATATGAGTATAGGCTGAGGGAAGAACTCGTTGAGACCGGCCGTGCAGAGAAGAACTTGGGGTCACGATAGATGAAAAGCTGGACATGAGACGGCAATGTGCACTTGCAGCTCAGAAGGCTAACNGAGAGAGACTTTTCTCCTGGTCTGATTGCAACAGGACATGAGGGAATGGCTACAAGCTGAAGAAGGAGAAATTTAGGCTGGAGATTAGAAGGGGGTTTTTTACCCAAAGGGTGGTGAGGCACTGGAACAGGTTGCCCAGAGAGGTTGTGGAGGCCCCATCCCTGGCAGTGTTTAAGGCCAGGCTGGATGTGGCCCTGGATGACCTGATCTAGTGCATGTGGCGTCCCTGCCCATGGCAGGGGGGTTGGAACTAGATGATCTTTAAGGTCCCTTCCAAGCTGAGCCATTCTATGATAAATTGGTACACAGGTATACTTCCAAGGAGTTCTCCAGAATATGCAACCGTACTCTAATCAAAGACAGAGAAGAAAGACAGAAGCAATTGTGTAAGAACAATCTTGACACAGACACACATCCTTGTGGGTTTAAAAGCCACAACAGCAGTTCTTGCAGTCAGTTTTAGTTGGACAAGCTACAGGGAATAGTGTCTTGCACACCACTTTTAAAACAGCAAACTTAGCAGCAGAGCTAGTACAGAGGAGGCAGCAAATAATCCTTTTATGTACATCAAGAACCTTCACACAATTACAAAGTCTCGCATACTTCACCAAACCTTTAATAGAGAGCCAGTAAATATGAATTAGTTTCTGCGTAAGACAAACATCCACAAAGGAGATATAAATTTGTTCAGAATTGCCAAGGGGGACTCTTGTCTGAAAGAAATCACACTTTAGCATGTATGACTGTGTAATATTCTATGTTCCTTACATGGGATGACATGGAAGCCTTAGGATTTGCTCTGGATCTCTTATATCATTTCAGTAGGACATTTGAGGCTGAATAAAAGGAGAGTCAGAATGAGGCTGGGGATGAAGGTTGCTAATCCACAGGCAGGGCATGCTGAACACTGATTTGTCACAGGGAGAGCAGCCAGGATGAATCTGTGGACAAGACAGAGTGGCTGAAGAAAGGACAGTATAAAGGGATGTGCATTTTAATCTAGAGTTATCTGTCCACTTTGTCACAAACTCAGGTCTCCTCTTCCATTAGCTAACAGCAGCAACTAAGGAAACATCAGCTTGCAAAATAGAAAGACCTGAACACCTTACATTTATTTTAGTCCATAAACCTGAATGATAAGCAATAGTGCATCCAATATGCTGACCCAGTGCTGGGAGATTCCTTTCTCTTCTCCCTAGGCAAGCAAGCTAAGTGGAGATTAGTTTCTTTAAAAGCTCAAGAGTATTTTAAAGTCTAGATGTCTCAAACATCTCCACCTGGTGTCAAAATAACCTGTAATATTTAGGAATGCTGCAAAGAAAGCAACTGGCCCAGCACATTCCAGGTTCTCCATTATTGGATGTTCTTGACAGCAGCCAAAAGAGACATGAACATTTTAAAAATTCCACTTCAAGACAAGACAAAGCCTTCCAAAGACATGTACCCATTTCTTTCAGTTATTGTAAAGCTTGAATGTATCACTGTTGTCCGATTTTGAACTTGCAAACCTACAGAAAATTGTTCCTCGTGTCTGGCTTGTGTGCCACATTAATTCTCCTATAGGCACATCGAAGTGTAGCAGTTCAATAGCACCAGCGATGACTGTGCATTCTACAACTATGTGCCAGCACTGGAAATCAAGACATTTCTTCCTTTCATGTTTCTTGCTAGTCTGAGGTGTTCCAATGATATGCTTTTAAGCAAAAAATATTAGATCAGTTAGCTGTGTAACTAAGCACATGGGCAGTCTTTTTTTTGTCCCGATTTATGTTCCAAAATACGTTTATATGTGCCCAAGTGTTTGTTGTCTGGTGAGGAGTCATAATACATTGTTTTGTGTAGTAAGTATTAAAAGTTTTTATACTTTCACCTACTCAGTGGTGGTGGGAAATAGACTTTTAAGTCTATTTGAATATATACACATATGTGTATATATACATTTGGAAAGAGAGACATCAACAAACAGAATCTGAGATGTAAGCATTGTAAGCATAGTCTTACAATTGTGACACTTAATTTAAGTGCTGTAAGAATAATATTCTACTAATACAATTCTTCTCATCTCCTGATATGTATGAAACAAACTGGTCTCATACTGAAGTTTCAGAACTATTCACATTTTCCTAATTGTACAATGCCAGTACTAATTCACTGCCATGGACAAACCTGATCTACGGTTATTTATAAAGTGCCTGCTTCTACACATAGGCTATCTACTCAAGCAATTTACGCCGGCAGCTCAAACTAGCAAAACATTAATTTGAGCATTCCAAGATGCTCTACAGACAAAATTACTCAAAACACATTGAAAAAAAAAAACAAACCCAAACAAACACACACACATTAGTTAAGGAGACAATTTGCACTGACTATACAAAAGCCACGTTTTTACTTCCAAGTCTTTCAACCTCAATGAAGAGCAAAAAAAAGGTTACCTTATTTCCTCCAATAATCGGCCGTTTTTTAAACACTGAACAGTTACTGATGTTTGCACAGAGTTATGTCTGTCTATGTGATATTAAAACACGGAAGTATTGGAACTCTGATCGTCTCTTGCAGAACTACAAGAAACAAGCTAAGAAGGCTTGTTCAGTTTGAAATAGCCAAACTTTTCTAAGCATGATCACAGCCCAAGGGCTATTAAAAAATGTTAGAAAAAACCCCAATGGCTTGATCACCAGAGTTATGAACAAAACAAGGCACACAGCCCTTTATAAAAGGCTAATATTATCTTTCCAGTGACTCAAAAGAAACAGCAATTTTGACTGACAGCCACCATCTTTAAACCAAGCTGTATCAATTCAGTAAGATGAAACACTTTGCCTTTACGTTACAACTTTCAGTTCCTCAGGGGTTCAACAGAAGCCAATAATTTATCATCTGATATTGTTTTACTAAATCCCAAGGCAAAAGACAATATGCATTCTCCAAGGGGTCTGACTGCCATACCAACTTCCCCACAGGTTTTTCTAGTATCACAGCCCATTCAGTTAAACACAGTATGTGTTTTAATCAGCTTTAAGTATGAGGAGGTGCGCTGGGGAGTGAGAGATATGAAAAGGTCATCTTACAGGATTTCAGCTTCATTTCACATTTTGTGCTAGTGCCATGGACTTGCTTTAAAATGTACACTTTTCACAATAACATCCAAAGAAACAATATGCACTTCGTATGTTCATATGAAGTTATGAAAACATCTCTCTAGGTTACAAACCTAGACAAGCAGTTATTCACTCCGATCCTTTGGCTCTCGGTATTTCCACTGGATATAGTCAAAGATATCTTTTTCACATTCTACTGGCAGGGCCTCCCCAGCAACTCCTGCAAGCAGATTACAGATGGTATTTGATAAGTGGAAGGTCTGCACAGTCCTGAAGTGCCAAATGCTTTGCAAGATGAAGACAAAACTGCTGAAGTAAAACTGACTTAAAGAGCACAAAGCCCACCACACAGTGTTTAGGTACTGATTCTCATCAATGCCAAACAAAATCGGGTAATGAAGTAACTTTGGGGCCAGGTGGTTATGCAGTTAAATATTTATATTTGTGTGTGTGTACACATACATACTGTCAGCTTCCCTCCAAAACAAACCAACTAATATCTTGGTAAAAGTCTGGGAAACACTATGTGCTGTGCATGACACTGAAAAAAACAATCTTTAGGTTATTAAGACTGTAAGTGGACTTGGTGGCCCAAAGAGGTAACTTTGTGCCTGAGTGCTGCCTATACCTAAGTAAGCTGCCTCTTCCTGCTACAATGGTATCCAATGCCAGAAAGGACACTGAAAAAATGTCATGAACTACAGTATTTACCAGAAGTATTTCCAGCACACTGAGAAACCAATTTGAGAAGATCACACAAAGCACGTAACTAGAAATAATACCCTGTAAAGGCCAAGACTAACCTGTGACACCCAAGGGACGGATTGTATACTCATTGATCGTGAAGCCCATCTCCAGAGCATGTGCTCTCATATTCTTATTGAATATATCACTTCCTGTGAAATACAGTACACCACAGTAATACTGATCTTTGGGGATAAGCCTAGAATAAAAGTGGAAGAAAAGTACATATTTAGAACAAATATATAAAAATGCCATTCAGAAACTATTCTAGGCTTACCTCCTTATTTTTAGGTGCACACATTCTGCAACGCTACACTTGCTCTGCATACCAAAAACAGGTTCAGTACACCTACCCTGACCCAGAAGTTACTGGTGTTCAGCCACTATGTGGTTATGGTGCTTGTACTCCTGCCAAGAATTTAATGTCAATGCAGTATGATAAAGTAGGTCACAATTCTGAAACTGGATATAAATCTATGATTTAAAATACAGCATTCTTGCCAATAACCTTTTGTAGATACTAGCTGTTGTACACTGGCTTCCAGAAACATAGTAACTGCTACGTTCTGAACATGGAAGTAGAGATTCGAATGCAGAACTTGATGCAAATGCCTACTATGAAGGAGACAGCTAAAGTAGGGGTTTAGAGGGTTTTTTTGGTGTGTGTACCGGATATCAATTCTTCTGTGTGGATAGGCTGTGCCATCTTCTTTATTTGGCAGCTGACAGACACCCTGTGAGAAAGTAAGGAAAGCAAGAATTCAAATGAAATGAAACAGACTTAGGATCAATCTTCACCTCTTCAACCCTGAACAACCTCTAAACAACCCTCAGTCAACCTTGAGAGCAAAGTTAAATTTCCACTGAACCGAACAAACATTTTAGTAGCAGAGCTGGATGTCAAGGACCCTAGTTCATTGTAGCATGTAACTACTACTTCAGTTTTCATTACAGCAGGAATGATCACAGGACTTCTCATTTCCCATTCCTCTACCGTAAGTACTATCAAGCTCTTCAGTATGGACAAAAATCAACAACTTAGAGAAAATGCAGATGAAGATTAAGATAACAGAAATTTTAAAAAATAAAGTTTTTTCTTCAGCAATCCTCTACCACTTTTCTACTTCAAACTGCTTTGTAATTTTCATGCAATTCGTATATCAGTGTTCTCTTTTTTTCCTAGTTTATGATCACCTTAAATGACAATGCAGTAGGTCACAGGGACATGAGCCATAATGAAGGCTGAGACTTCTATTCTTAGCTTTGCTTTGAAAGCTTAACATTGCTCATGCTTCTAAAGTTATCTTTATTGGTCTGTCTCCTTAACGAAGCCTGCTTTTCTCAGATTCTCAGCTGCAGTCACATTTCCCTTTATACAACATTCCTTTCTTAGCTTCCACTCTGAAGACAAGTAATTTTGCAACTATTTTAACAGTATTATACAAGGCAAATGGTCAAACTATAATGAACTTGTAAAACTGGGAATGCAAACTGGGAATGCAGAGTGCCTCTGCTTTTGGCTCACAGATGTACACTTAGCTTTAAACTCATATGGTATTCACACTTAGAGCAACATTCACTTATTCCTTCTAAATATCAAGCCAAAAAAAGTCATCAAGTTTCATTCCCTCTCAGAATGCAACACACAAACTAAAGTGAACACATTTTCAGAGTTCTCTTAGCTTCAAGTAAAATCAAACCAACAACCAAAATAACAATCAAGTGCTCCAACAGCCCCTTTCATCTTAGGAATGCAAGTTATCTTTGCATGTAGCATTATATATTTAAGTATTTATCCCTTATGAAAGATTAGCTGAATGCAACAGTATCTTGATTCTTCAATAGAAATTCTTAAGTCATGGGCCTTTGCTGAACTCTCCTGCAGGACCACTTCTCTGAGCTTCCAAGGACTTCCATAAAGCCAGTATGAGTGACACTAACCAGTCCTTATTTCCACCAAGTATCACTTATAGTTCTACACTTCTCTGTCAGAATTAACTTTTAACCAGTCTGTAAGACTAGGATGCCTGGGGTCTGTAAAGCAAATCAAGTGAAGCAAGAAAACACCTAATCCACATGTTTAAGAGAAAAACCCAAAACATTTTGCTATGAGCAAGGGACCTCACAAAATGAATGCTCCTGTAACTCATTACTTGTTTTAGGCATCCCATATATTCCCTTTTATATCCTGAGTCTAACAGCTTATCCATTCAATCGCCTCTGCAGCAAAATTGACCAAAAAAGGAGACAAAAACAGACTATGTATTAGACAATACAAGGTAAACATAGGCCCAAGATCAGAGATAGCATTTCCAAGATCTTGAGGACAGAGCTACAAAAGTAGTCATAGGTGCAAATGAAAAAGATTATGCTGAAGTTCTGGGGAAATATCAACCCAGAGACACAACTGGCAATCCATGATGAAGCTTATTGCAGTGGGGTTCAGAACTACACAAATACCTGTAGAAACCTTACCATGAGAGATTTAGTAAGAGTTAAATGCAGAAAGAAAATTATGGGGGTAGATGAATTTAAAGTTAGAATAAATAAACAAAAATCAAAACTCTAGCACTCCAAACAACTTATCTTGTCCATATCCTAGCTTCTGTCAGGAAAGGTAATCCTCCCAACATCCACCACACCATAAAAGCCTTACCATGAATTTGGTGTCACCTTTAGACAGCATTTCTGTGACAAAGTGGACTTTTTCCAGTTGTTCTACAACTTGATGCAGAAGCTTTGACTAGAAACAGCAGCAACACAGAAGAAATTATTTCACAAATAACAAGAACATCTTACCCATTTAAGAGACAATGGCTTATATAAATACAGGACACCACTCTAATTATACATATTACCGTACATGAAATTTGACCAAGAGTGGATAAAGAAGACAACACTCAGTAAAAGCTAAATTACAGTTGTGCAACATAAAAAAAAAAAAAATCCCTCAAAATCCCAATGTCCAATTACTTTCATTGGAAGTGACAAAACTAATTTCTTGGTTTGAGTTTTCAACTTTTAAGCAATAAATTTATCAAACCAACACAAGAAATACAAACTGTCATAAAGATGTCTCCAGAGTTAGTCCCAAAAGATTACAAGCGCAGCAGGACATTGCTTCTCTTCCAAAAGATTACGGCTAGAGATACTTACTCTACCTTTAATTCCTGCTTTATCTAGCTAGCTGTTACAGGTTCTATGGTGTAAAAGGACATGAATTCAAGGAGGTGCGGGGAGTGTGTGTGTGAAGGGAAGAGGATGAACAGAAGGATAAGAGTAAACACACTAAATAGGTCTGCAAGAGGAACACAACATAATAATACATGGACCCAAGAAGTTGTAAGAGCTCTTTAAGTCTTCTCCTCCAAGAGAAGAGTTTACTATTACAGTTAAATTAAAAAATGCAAAAAAGCTGCAATACAAGTCTGAGACTACGTATCTTCTGAATTTAAACATCCCCTTGTGTAAGTAACACACAGTACTGATCCACAGCAGCTGAGAAACACACTTGTTTGGATGATTCAGATGTGAAACTCGGATGGGTTAGGAGAACATCCATATCGCCGCTTGACTCTGCGCCTAGGCAAGCAAGAAGCAAACAAAAATCCCTCTGTGTATGACAAAGTGTTGGTCACTGGTGAACATCCATTTAGCTTCTTCCTACAAACATGTTTTTCTCATAGAAACTAGTCAGTCACTATTCAAGATATTTGCAAAATGAGATCTTAAAGTAAGAGAACCTTGTTCTTCTGTCAACAATTTATCCCTGCATATCTCAAAAAATATCCAAAAACTTCTTGCTGTACTCTATAGCAATGAAGCACAAATGTTGTTAATTTAAAAACAGCAAACAATACATGTGTTACAATATTCTATTCTTTATGGAGGTGGGGTGGAAAAGCAAGGATTTATGTGGGTATTTCATCGCTCAATTAATCAGTCAAGACAATACTAACAGGAAAAAGCCAGGTTCCAGCACAGACTTTTTCTACAGAAGAATATTAATGAGCCTTGCTTACTAGCCCAAAATCAACATAACAAAACCAGAGAGTACCAACCTCGTCTAAAACTGCCACAGACTGTAGCAATATAGTTTGGGTCCAGCTTCTTTACCTCTTTCAGCACAATCTCCTATGTAAGAAGGAAAGATGTCCATTTAGAGTCATCAGCCATTCACTGTCAGCACCTCACACTCTCAATCCTTACTTGCATTTGTAGCATTTCTTCCCTTGGGATTCTTCTCTCAAAATCTTCAAAATATCTGCATATATAAAAATAAAAGTGTCTGAAAGAGTGGCAAGATCTTAAAATTTTAGACAATTAAATGTCTATCAGAGGAAAGAATACAACTTATGTTACTGTCACATCACAAAAAGCTCCCCATTGTCACTAAGCATCTTAGAAAAAATTCTTGCCAAGTTAATAGTAAAAACTCACATCTGCAAGTTTGACAATGCTTACAAGATGGTTTCATTGCGTATTATTTCCACCATATATGAAGAGCTGCTATAATGTGGAAGTAATATTAGTGTATAACCAATTGGTTTATATTTACATGGCCCTCTGAAAATACAAAAGGTTCCTGACAAAACTCAGTCCACCACCAGGCAGGAGGAACAAGTTCCTTGCCCACAGTCAGAGATGATCTACCTTGGAAGAACTAAATGGAAACTCACAAGTCAAATACAGCTCCTGGTATCTTTGCAGGCAGATGTAATAAACACACTGCCACCACGTTGCTTCATAGTGGAGAAACAAAGGTGAAACAATGACACACCTGACCAGCAGGTATACTCTTCACCCCTTCAGTGCCAGAGTCATTGACAGCAGGTACTGACAACATGTTCCTTCACGCTCATTACCCAAGCCCAAGCTCTGCAAACAGAACTTCTGGATATGGGACTCTCACCCTACCTCACCCCTCTCTGAGAGCTGCAGTGGAACTAGGGACAAAAAGACCACCATAGTGCACTGAAACAGTTCTTTCAGCTCAGCACTTACTGGAGAATCTGAAAAAAAACATCTCAGCAAGATGCTGGAGGCAGACCCAAGGGCAGTGTGTGGACTAACAGCATAGATACATCAAGTGAGTTTTCTTACACTTGCATAACAGTGAAAGGATTTCCCTTGAATTCTCACATGTATAAAGGCAGGGATGCACACTGGGTATGTGGCTCAGATGAGCAGTGGAAAGGTAACAGTCACTGGGTGACCCTTCTCACTCACTGGCAAACAGTTTGTCCCGATCACATATTCTGCATCTCCTCCACTGACATGGTACTGCTAGAGCTGGCCCCACAGAGAACCAATTAGACATAGACGTTTATTTGGTTCAGTTGCAGCTTCTTGCAAACATAGCTATAGTTCTTCCAGAACTAGCACACTGGAACAGCCACTCATCGAGCAGCATTCAAGCTTTTAAGTACTGAGGGACAGACACACATTTGGTGTGGCATTCTCAAGTTCAGACATACAAAGGTCTTCCCTTGGTCACAGCACATAACAAAAAGATAGCCTTGTCCACTTTTGTGCACACTGCCAAGAAACATCACTGCAACCCTACCAAAGTGATTCTCTGTGACCTAATTAAAAAAGTAATCCGAAATCAATTTCCTTCTGTATGAAGTCTAAACCTACTGAATTTCAACCCCAGTGAAACAAAAGCTCTGATAACTGCTGAAAAGCATGCAGAGCACAGAGAGAACAGAACCCTACTTGGTCTCTGTAACCTTACATTACATCCTGATGTCTGAAGCAGTCATTAGAAAAGCCAAGCACTTGTACCCAAGAAAGCTTACTTCAACCCAATTCGCTGGTGATGTGTCAGCTTGTGCTCATTTCTTCTTAGATCTAGAAGAATTAAGAAAAACAAAGAAAGTAACTTGAGAACTAAAAATCAAAAAATTCCACAAATGGAAGGATGATGCATCCAAAGCATAATAAGAAAACAGCAACTGCAAACACAAAGAGATTTTACACTGACTACTCAATAGGATAGTATTATGTTTATGATACTATGACAGGATGAGTACAAATGCATCCAGTAAAGACTTCAGTAGACGATTCCCCTCAAGGCCAAAATCCTTGTTATTTTCCATGTAATCTGTGAAGTACTTTGCTTCAGGTATGTATGTAATGCCTTTTGCCTGTGCACTAACTTTAGCATCTTACACACTTTCCTCAAAGCCTAAGGCATATCTGCTGTCATGGTACCACTGTAGAACAGGCAACTTGACAGAACAAAAACATTGCTGTAGTGTGAACTGAGGACTTAAAAGTTACACTTACCTTCTAAAGTCTTAATTCCTTCCTCAACAAACTTCCTAGCAGCAGCAGGACTGCAAAGAGACAAAGCAATCTACCATCAGGAACAGCAAGAATATTACAACACTGATAAGGACATCAGAATTCACTATAACTGTAGGTTCTTCAAGGGTCTTCAAGCAATCTCAAGATGTTGCTTCTGACGCTTACCCTCTTTTCAGCACACACATTTTCAGTCTGTACCTTCAATTAGCAAAGATGGCTCTCAAAGGCTTGGCCTGCACATTTTTTCAGCATTGATATAACTCTATAATGATGTATAATCATAAAAGACAAACAAAATCTCACCAAATAGGCAATATTACTTTAGACAACAATACTGAATGACCCTAAGAACTACTTTAAACACGAGTCGGTCAACTAGCTTAATGCAGCAGCAACACAGAAGTGTCTTTAGACTAGTACTTCAAAAAAAAACCAAACAAGGCTTCACTTTGCAACCTACACTGCAGCAAAAGAGCCCTAGCTCCAGTT
Source organism: Galbula dea (assembly GCA_013399015.1). Classification (NCBI taxonomy): domain Eukaryota; kingdom Metazoa; phylum Chordata; class Aves; order Piciformes; family Galbulidae; genus Galbula; species Galbula dea. Next base: position 27,745 of record VWZX01005798.1, read on the forward strand.
TGGCCGGAGAGTTTGTCTTAAGCACAGCACCCAAGTGAATAGTTGAACTTCTTTCCCCTTTAAGGGTTTATCATTAGATTAACCTGGTGACTCTGCAGGGAAAGAACAATGTTTCAGCTGTAAGACAGGCATTCAAGTAATGTTATACCCAGACCTTGATCCAGCACAGAGAACTACCAGCCTGAAGTATAGTCTCTTCCTGGGGAACAACTCTCCGGCCACTCTGGCATCCCATGGTTACAGCACCCTCAACTCTTAAAAGACTGAATCCTCTTCCTCAATAAAACTCTTACACTACAATAGAATTGTCAGATCTTGACCTGCCATTTACATACTCTCTTACCCTTTCATGCATCTCTTACCAGAATCCAGACCAGGACAGGCAACTTCAACTGTCCTGAGACAGCGCAATACCAAAACTACTTCTTCTGTGTTTCATCTCAAAGCCATCTTCAAATCCCAGCATATCCTCAAACTTTGAGCACATTTTCCCTCAGAATTACTTGAGAACAATCACATTCTCTACCCTTGACCTCAAGGGTTTCAAACATTGCCCTGATGCTTGCTTTGATTGGTTGGGTTTGTTTTGTTGCCTGCTTCATGGCTCTACTTCTCCTTTTACAAACACACAACAGACCACCATTGTCTTTGGGCCCAGCTTCCCACAAAAAGTCCTAAAGGCACTTCCGCTCTTCTCAGTCTTTCATGGTTCCAGTTCTTGATCAGGTCCTTCCTCCTTCCCCTTTCAACCTGCACACAGGAGCTTTCCACTCCCACTCCTGTACTACAAAGTCTGTAACTGATGATCCTATAGCTTTTCTTCTCAGCCAATCGTGTCATCACAACTATGGTGGCTCAGCGTGGGCACTACTGCATCAGCTCAAACTCATTCTCTTCCTTATTCGCAATCACTTGAATTCTGTTCTTAACTCCACCAAACATACAGAAGGAAAAACAGACAAACAAACTTTACCCAATGCCAGTAACTCGTGTCAGGAGATTGATAGATGCACTTGTATCATCTTGTCGAATCTGCAAAAACAAAACAACACAAACCAAACCCTTTACTCCATTTGCAGTAAACAGAGAAATCTTGAGAACATAAAACAGCTTAGTCAGATTCTGCTTTGGAGGCTTACCATAAAGCAGTACTAAACAATACCAAGACTGCCATAGGCATCACAGCCTTCCAGAATCAGAATCAGCTTCTCACAGACATTCATGTGCTAATCATATTGCCTAAAATATTTTCATAAATACAGAGTTTTCAGGCTCTGTCTAAGCTTCTCATTCCTTGCCTTCTACTTGCTATAGACTTCATGTCCACCATTCTTAAGTTTGACATCAGTCTCTTCAGGGACAGCAACAGAAATTGCACAAACCAAGCAGGCTACTTTGCAAGTAACAAGGAAAAGCAACTCCTGAGAAACAAAGCACAAGAGAAAGCAGCCCACAAACTCACCCTTTCCAATTTGCGCAGTTTCCCAGTGGATAAGAACTCATCTATCTTCTCAGCTATTTTAGCACCTACTCCATCCTAAATATTGAGGGTGAGGGAAAACAAGTTAACTTCAAGATCGCTTAAGGCCATTATATTCAGAATAAAAGGAATCACAGAATATTAGGAGTTGGAAGGGACCTCGAAAGATCATCTAGTCCAACCCCCCTGCCACAGCAAGATTCCCTAGACCAGGTCACACAGAAGCATGTCCAGACAGGGTTTTGAATATCTCCATAGAAGGAGACTCCACAACCTCTCTGGGCAGTCTGTGCCAGGGTTCTCTCACCCTCACTGTGAAAAAATTTCTACGTGTATTCACACGGAATCTCCTATGCTTCAGCTTACAGCCACTGCCCCTTGTCCTGTCACTGGGCTTCACTGAGAAGAGCCTGACCCCATCCTCCCGACACACACCCTTCACATATTTAAAAGCATAGATGAGGTAACCCCTTAGCCTCCTCTTCTCCAAGCTAAAGAGACCCAGCTCCCTCAGCCTTTCCTCAGAAGGAAGATGTTCCAGCCCCTTCATCATCTTTGTGGCTCTGCACTGGACTCTTTCCAGCAGTTCCCTATCCTTCTTAAACCGAGGGGCCAGAACTGGACACAATATTCCAGATGCGGCCTCAACAGGGTAGAATAAAGTGGAAGAAGAACCTCTCTTGACCTACTTAGCCACACTCCTTTTAATACACCCCAGAATCCCATTGGCCCTCCTGGCCACAAGAGCACACTGCTGGCTCATGGTCATCCTTCCATACACCAGGACCCCCAGATCCCTTTTCCCTTCACTGCTCTCCCAACAGCTCAGCCCCCAAGCTATACTCATACATGGGGTTGGTCTTTCCCAGGTGCAAGACTCGACACTTGGGCAGGGAGAAATTTAATGAGATTCAATAAGGCCAACTCTCCAGCCTGTCTAAGTTTTGCTGAATGGCAGCACAACCCTCCGGTGTGTCAGCCGCTCCACCCAGTTTAGTGTCAGCAGCAAACCTGCTGAGAGCACACTCTGTTCCCTCATCCAGGTCGTTAATGAATAGATTGAAAAGTACTCATCCCAGTACTGACCCCTGAGGGACTCCACTAGACACAGGCCTCCAACTAGACTCCATCCCATTACCACAACTCTCTTGACTTCTGTTATTCAACCAGTTCACAATCAACCTCTCTACCCAATCAGCCAGACCACACTTCCTCAGTTTAGCTGCAAGGATGCTGTGGGAGACAATGTCAAACGCTTTACTGAAATCAAGATAAACCACATCCACTGCCCTGCCCTCATCTAGCCACCTGGTTATGTCCCATAAAAGGCTATCAGGTTGGTCAAACATGACTTCTCCTTGGTAAACCCATGCTGACTGCTCCCAATGACCCCCTTATCCTTGATATGCCTAGAGACAGAGTCAAGGATAAAATGCTCCATCACCTTTCCAGGGATGGAGGCGAGGCTGACCGGCCTATAGTTACCCGGCTCCTCCTTCTTGCCCTTTTTGAAGACTGGAGTGACATTTGCCTTCCTCCAATCCCCAGGCACCTCTCCTGTGCCCCAGGACTTATTAAAGATGATGGAGAGTGGCCTGGCAATGATTTCTGCCAGCTCCCTCAGCACCTGTGTGTGCATCCCATCAGGACCCATGGATCCCTGAATGGTGAGGGCAGGAAGAGACCTCTGGGGATCATTCACTCCAACCCCCTTTCTCCGTCAAGGTCACCCACAGCAGCTTGCCCAGGATCACTTCCAGGTTCCTTTGCAATCTCTCCCCAGGAGACTCCACAACCTCTCTGGGCAGCCTGGGCCAGGGCTCTGCACCCTTACAGCAAAGAAGTTTCTCCTCATGTTCAGACGGAACCTACTGGGTTCCAGTTTGTGCCCAGTGCCCCTTGTCTTGTCACTGGGCACCACTGAGGAGAGTCTGGCCCAAGCCTCTTGCCCCCACCCTTTACCTCATGCTCAGCATTGAGCAGATCTCCTCTGGGGCTGCTCTTCTCCAGGCTAAGCAATCCCAGGGCTCTCAGCCTTTTCTCCTCCCAGAGATGCTACAGTCCCCTCAGCATCTTTGTAACCTCTGCTGGACTCTCTCCAGTAATTAATTCCTTGTCTCTCTTGAACTGGGGAGGCCAGAAGTGGACCCATTTAACTCCAGATCTGGCTTCACTCAGGCAGAGCAGAGGGGGAAGAGAACCTCATATAACCTGCTGTTAACACTCTTCTTAATGCATCCCAGGAGACCACTGCCCTTTTTGGCTACAAGAGCACATTGCTGCCTCATGGTGAACTTGCTGTTCCACAGCACTCCCATATCCTTCTTTGCCGAGCTGCTTTCCAGCAGGTCAACCCTAACCTGTACTGGTGCGTGGGGTTCTTCCTTCCCAGGTGCAGGACTTTTTACCCAGCTCTCCAACCTGTCCAGGTCTCACTGAATGGCAGCACAGCCTGATGGTGTGTCTGCCACTCCTTCCAGATTTTAGAGTCCAGAAAGGAATATGGGATCACCAAGACCATGATAAAATATTGGTCCATAAGGGAGTACAACAATTCAAAAGTACAACACAGCAGCACAAACACAAAATTCAAGGGTTATCCCAGAAGTTTACCCAAAGAAATAGTTTTGAACAAGGCTTTGAGTGTGGCTGCTAAGTTCCCCAAAGGTAGTGAAACAGTAACAGAGCGAAGGGGAAACCTGCCACATCAGGATTCTTCTGGAGGCAGAGGCTGGGCTACAGTCCCCGGTTCGGCTGGGAAGGCCACATAGCAGCCACACCGCCTCGAGAGCCCTGGCACCGGTGGGTCAGCCCCGCTCCCGCTAGCGACCTGCGCACCACCACCTACCAGCTTCTTGGCTTCGGCCCCGCTCCGGATCTTGGTAGGGTACCGGGAAATCACCGAGGCTGCTTTCCTGCGGAACGGCGCCGGTCAGCACCCGACAGCCCGGTGCGACAGCAAGGCGAGCCCCGGGCCGGGGGCGCCGACGGGGCATGGGGAGACGGTACCTGTATGCGTTGTACTTGTGCACGGCTCGGTTCACGTTCCGCTCATAGTTGGCCAACTCTGCAGGAAAAGGCAGGGTGAGAGCCGCCCATACGCGGCCCCCGCCGCCCGCCAGCCCGCGCGCGCGCACGCACCTACCCATCAAAAAGTCGGTGATGCCGTCGTTAGGGCTCTCCTGAGGAGCCTTCCGCTTGCTCATGGCCACCACTCACTCCCGGACGCGGACCCCAAGTGAGAGATCGCAGGAGATGCTTCCGGATGTGACGTCACAGAGCACGGCCGGATACGATGAGTGCGCCCGCCCTCAGGGCGACGGTTGCGGGAGCATCGGGGAGCTGGGTGCCGCGACTGAGGCGTCAGAGAGGCTGCTGGCAGAGGCGTGGTGGGCAGTGGCTGCTCTGCAGGCGCAGGGCAGTCAGGGTGTAAGCTCCGAAACCCAAGAGTTGGTCGGACATGCTGGTCCGCAGGGCACACCGGGAGCTGTAGTCTTCCAGTACAACGCTGCCCATCAGCCGTAGAATCGTGGAATCGTTTAGTTGGAGAAGACCCTTAAGATCATCGAGTCCAACCGTTAACCAGCACTGCCAGGTCACCACTAAACCATGTCCCTCAGCACCACATCTGCACATCTCTTAAACCCCTCCAGGGATGGTGGCTCCACCACTGTGTGGGCAGTCTGGGCTAGACTTCGACAACCCTTTTGGGGAAGAAACTGTTCCTCTTGGTCCAGTTTAAACCTCTCCTGTCCCAACTTGAGGCTATTTCGTCTTGTCCTCTCGCTTGTTCTCTGGGAGAAAAGACAAACCCCGATCTGTCTCCAGGGAGCTGGAGAGAGTGAGAGGGTCTCCCCTGAGCCTCCTTTTCTCCAGCCTAACCAACCCCAGTTCCCGCAGCTGCCCCTCACAAGGCTTGTGCTCCAGAGCCTTCCCAGCTTCGTTACCCTTCTTTGGGCACACTCTAGCACCTCAGTGTCCTCCTGGGAGTGATGTGCCCAAAATTGAACCAAGGATTCAAGGTGTGGCCCCAGACCAGGAGAATGATCCCTGCCCTAGTCCTGCTGTCCATGCTATTGCTGATACAAGCCAGGACGCTGTTGACCTTCTTAGCCACCTCATCTCCAGCTGCTATCAACCAACTCCCCCACGTCGTTTACTAGTAGGCAGCTTTCCAGCCACTCTGCCCCAAGCCTGGATCATTCATTGGGTTGTTGTGAGCCATGTGCAAGACCCAGCACTGGGCCTTGTTGAACCTCATCTCATTGATGCAGCCTGGCCAAATCCCTCTGTAGAGCCTTCCTACTCTCAAACAGATAGACACATCCACCTGACTTGGTGTCAACTGCAAACTTACTGAGGGTGCCTTGGTCCCCTCGTACAGATAGTCAGTAAAGATATTAAACAGAACTGGCCCCAATACTTGCATATTGCATACGGCTTGCATATTTTGTGTATTTCACCACGGCTTCTTACCAACCAGTTCCAATACATCCGATACTAGCAAGCCTGATGTGCTTGATGTCCTTCCCTGTCCATCTAAGGCTCCTACATTTCCCCCTCTCTTTTATACAAAAAGAATACTTTGCATTGATCTTTCAGTAAACTTCTGCAAGCATTGCACAAGACATGGTACAAACAAAAGCAAGCAAAGAATAACAATAAGGGCATAAACACCAGCTTTGAGCAAACTCTTCACCCAGCCAGATAGTCCCCAATCTCCAAACAACTTATCCAACCAATCCCAGTTATCCTCTTGCTGCAGCCTGCGAACACCAGTTTTCAGTTGCTGAATGCTCCCATGGATAGATTCAGAATGATCAGAAAGATTCATACAACACATCCCATCAAAGTCCTCACAGCCATGTCCTTGGGCCAATAATAAAAAATCAATAGCTGCTCTATTTTGCAATGTGGCGTGTTGCACACTATCAACGTCTAACAAAAGATCAGAAAGAGCAGCACTTGTAGTGTTAGTTTGCCTAGCAAACCAACAAGCAAGCTTATCTAAAGTAGCCAAGGCAGCTGCAATTCCTGGTAGGAAAAAAGAAGCAGCCCACCGTTCTCCTCGATACCAGATTTGAACATTATCATCTCATTCAGAATCATAAGCATGCACAACGCGTTTAGGTTTCCTAAGATGATTATGAGGAAGGATCATAGAAATACTAGGAGTTAAAATTGATAAGCGGCCCAAACTGCAGGGACCCCCTTTTATATGAGATGGTATGGTGGCCTACACTCTATTGTTAGCAAGCATCTTTTTGTACCTTTACAGAAAAAATAATGATCAATTAGCAAGTGACACTCACATACACAAATTATACCAACCAATTAAGAAGCAACACTTACTAGGTAAAAACAGCTACCATAAAAGAGGATAAAACACTGTACTTCAAAGAAATGTGAATGTGATAAGACTGGCACTGTGTAGCATGGGAAGGATAAGATGTTAAGGCTATGTGAGGCGTCAAGGCCTTTCTGTGTGCAGCTGCAAGGCTCCTGCTATCTGACTCCCACCTTCTCTCCTCGGCTATGTAACTTCTTTTTGTGAGAAACAGACCTCGGCCTTGTCCAGCCTCCCTCTGCTAGGACCTGGACGCTGCAGCCCACAACAGCATGCCACAACAATTCCCCTTTTTTTATTTATTTTATAGTTTTGCAAAAGCAGAGTGATATTTGTATGTGTATTCTTCATAGCTTCTTGAATTACTGCTTCTAAAGCAAGCAAAGCAAAGCAAAACACTTACTAATAATCAAGCAATTACACAAAAGCTATATTTCCTTATCCCTATCTCTAAAGGTTATAATTAAGTATTTGCAGGTCACTCTAACCCTTAACTGATGTGTCTCTCTGTTGATCTTACTTTGCTGGTATTTTTTCTCACGGTCTCCTTTGTTATGTGATGGAATTCCTCGCTATGATAGACTGTCAGGTTACACATTATACAAGACACAATACAATTAAAGATTATAACTAATACAACAAGTGAGAATAGGCTAATTCTTAGAAATATATAATGAGTCCAAAACAACCGAGAGATCTTGTCACTTTAAATTTTCCCAGATGGTAGAAACAGAGTTGATGATCGTTCTAAAGGCAAGGCAGAACAGTCCCACCCAAGGGTCCATGCATTTCTGTGGAAAGCAAACAGACTCGACAATCACAATTTACTGTGGTCCGGCTAACAGCTAAGGTCCAAGCCCATGCTTCCCTTTGTTGCAGGTCAGAGCTCAGTGGCTCTGTGCTTGAGTGAGGTTCATGATGGTAAAACACTGTAGCCAGTATGCAGGAGAAGGAGGAGGAGGAGAGGGGGGTGAAGTTGAGACAAGTAGAGCAAAGAGGATTAGACCCGGTACCTCCCCTGCATCCGTCCTTGCCACTGAGACTGTGAGTTTCTCAGACAAGAGCTTAGTTCTTACATTTTTGTTAGTGTTAGAGTTTTGTTAGTGTTAGTGTTCTCTAAAATCCAGCTGATTATTCACTTTAACACACACACACACACACACACACACGTATCAAGGAAAAAAGGCCTTTTTCTAGGGTCAGTTAAAGCTTTAACTGTTTTCAGTTACTTTTCAGAGATACAAGTCAGAGCACAGCTTCCACTCCTCCAGAACACAGCTCTCAAACCTCTTTTTCAATTTTCCCTGGAACCTGATCCACTTGCGGTGGGCCCTCCGTGAGCAGATGTAAAGTTCCATTGAGGTTTCAGGAAGGGAATGCTGTAGGCTGAGTTGTCCCTCAAGTGTTACACCATCCTTTAATAAAATAACAAAGTTTTCTCTTAAAAATCCCATTCTAAATACTTTCCAGACTCAGCTTTCTACACTCCCCCCACCGATCTTATTGCTCTTCCCCACTGCTTTCCTTTTTCCGGGCCGACAGGACCTGGATCTAGAGGGTCCTTTGACTCGCTAAATTCCCTTTCCATACAGCTGATAATAAGGCACCTGACACGACACTTGTTGTGGTGGTAACGGAGGTGCTGAGGAAACTGGTGTCGTGATTGAAGGTGTAAACTCAGCTTCGCAGCGGCTGTGGTGCATGGTCTTTTTGATGTCGCTCCAGGTTTGCTAGAGGGCTGCCGTGATTTTAAATGTTCTTTTGCCATTGGATCGTTGTTAGAATCAGCCTCATGGAATTGCTTAGCACCTTCTCGCCAAGCAGTTAGCTGGAACGTGCCGTCTGAGGAAAAGTCCGGTATTTTAGTGCAAGTCTGTTTCATCAGTGTCCTGCTGTTAGGATGTGATCACTGCATTTCAGTTCCCGGAATATCATCTGCTTTCTTTTCTCTGCTTAAGCTAGTTTGTTTGTCAGGAGGGTCAGGGGGATATAAATCTTTTCGTTTTTCCGGATCTATTGGTCCTGGATCAAAGGGGTCGTCTTCTTCCGGGCAGCAAATCGAGCCCACTGTTGTGAGTTCAGATGGTAACACAGGAGCCGAAGGGGTTTTCCTTTGAGACCTGTCTCCCTCCGGCTTATCTTTTTTTTTAAGTGCCTCAAATATTATTCTCCACATAGGGAGTAACTGCTGAGCTTCAGGTTTTCCTTTCGTAGCTGCATCCCTAAGTTTAACCCCCGCCATGCCCCAAACATCTAATGAGAAGATATTGACCTCATCAATGTCAGGGAAAGTATCATTAGCCCACTTAAGGGTCATTTTAAGATCATGAGAGTCTTTCCCTTCCTTTTTAAAAAGTGTTTTCATAGTTTGATACACGTCTCTTTCTGAGAGTGATATTTGATTCCCCAAGTTTCCCATGGCTCAACTCTCTTCTCCTGGAGGGATTGTAGACCGGTCTATCTCTGCTTCCTTTCAGCAGACATTCCAAAAAGTTCCATGGGACTCAAAGCCTGCCGCTCAGGGGTTATTTCCTCGAATGCTGGGATCAAAAATTTGGGGCCAGACAGGAGCAAGTTGAAGTGAGGTGCTGTAGGGAGCAAACCAAAAGTGGCAGCCCCAGGCTTCCTAGGCCACTTTGGGAGTTGCCAAGAAAAGGTAAAAACTAGCCCCAAGAATCAGGGCTGCCACCTTCCCTGTAGGAGCAGCAACTGGCCAGTTGCCTTTTGGAGATAGTGCTCTCCGGGGACCGAATGGAGCAAGTTGCAGTGAGGTGCTGTAGGGAGCAAACCAAAAGTGGGAGCCCCAGGTTTCTTAGGCCACTTTGGGAGTTGCCAGGGGAAGGTCAAAACTAGCTCCCAGAATGAGGGCTGCCACCTTCCCTCTAGTAGCAGGAGCTGGCCTGCTGCCTTTTTGGAGATAGTGCTTTCTGGGGACGGAATGGAGCACGTTGCAGTGAGGTGCTGGAGGGAGCAAACCAAAAGTGGGAGCCCCAGGTTTGCAAGGCCAGTTTGGGAGTTGCCAGGGGAAGGTAAAAACTAGCCCACAGAATCAGGGCTACCACCTTCCCTCTAGGAGCAGAAGGGGGTCAAGTTGCCTTTTTGGACCTGCTGCTCTCCGGGCCTGAAAGGTGCAAGTTGAAGTGAGGTGATCTAGGGAGCAAGCAAAAAGTGGCAGCCCCAGCCTTCCTAGGCCACTTTGGGAGTTGCCAGGGGAAGGTCAAAAGTAGGCCCAAGAACCAGGGCTGCCACCTTCCCTCTAGAAGCATGTGCTAGCTAGTTGCCTTTTTGGAGATAGTGCTCTCCGGGGACTGAGTGGATCATGGTGCTGCAGAGAGCAAACGAAAAGTGGAAGCCCAAGGTTTCCTAGGTGACTTTGGGAGTTGCCAGGCAAAGGTAAAAATTAGCCCCCAAGAATCAGGGCTGCCTCCTTCCCTCTAGGAGCAGGAGGTGGCCTGTTGCCTTTTTGGAGATAGTGCTCTCCGGGGACTGAGTGGATCATGGTGCTGCAGAGAGCAAACGAAAAGTGGAAGCCCAAGGTTTCCTAGGTGACTTTGGGAGTTGCCAGGCAAAGGTAAAAATTAGCCCCCAAGAATCAGGGCTGCCTGTCACGATCCGGTCTGGGACCGGCGCGGGGTTTGATTCGTATTCT
>VWZX01005802.1:0-75151 GCA_013399015.1 Galbula dea
GGACTGGAGCACCTCTCCTACAAGGACAGACTGACAGTTGGAGTTATTCAGTCTGGAGAGAAGGCTCCGAGGAGACCTTATTGTGGCCTTCCAGTATCTGAAGGGGGCCTACAAGAAAGCTCGTGAGGGACTTTTTAGGAGGTCAGGTAGTGATAGGACTAGGGGGAGTAGATGCAATGTAGCAGAGGGTAGATTTAGATTAGATGTTAGGAGGAAATTCTTCACCATGAGGGCGGTGAGACAGTGGAACACGTTGCCCAGAGAGACTGTGGAAGCCCCATCCCTTTAAAACAAGGCTTGATGGGACTCTGGGCAACCTGATCTACTGGATGTTGTTCCTGCAAGGCAGGGGGTTTAGAACTAGATGATCTTTAAGGTTCCTTCCAACTCTGGCAATTCTATGAATCTCTGATTATTTTTTTTTTCCTTTCCACAGTTCTGTGGAAATTTTCCCTTGAAGCAGAAAGAAGAATGGTCAGGGTCTAGATATATAAATAGTAACTATACATAAGATTATGAAAAGGTATTCAAACTATCACAGTGCTTGCAGGTTGACTGCTTGAAAGATCTATATTTGGGACATTTATTTGCCCAAATTCTTTTACATGTATACCAATGGACTACAAAATGAACCTTCTGAATCAGTACATTTAAAATAAACTGGTGCTAGCTCTTGAAGTGTGAATTAGTTTCTGATTTTTTATATATTTCTCTGTATTTTTTATGTTGATTAATCTAAGTATAACTTTTTAAATTAAATACAGAACAAAATATTTCATAGAAGTAATAGTCCTGAAGAAAATCTTCCCCGTTTAATTCGTAAAGTAAAATACTTTTAAGCAAAATACAGTAAAATAAAATGTTGCTTTTCTTCACAATCAGTCTTATGCTTTGATCAGACATGGTATACTTCAATAATTACCAGCGCTTTTAGAAACAGTCATCTAAAGCCTTTTCTGGACCTTTGTTTCCATTTAGTGACATTTCAGCCCCACCTTTGGTTTATCTCAAAAAAAAAAAACCTAACATATTTCAAAATCTATTCTTTCAATGGTCTCCTCACTTTATTTCAAATGAATTATGGCATGCAGACATGCATTCGAATATTCACTGTGAGTTAATGATTTTGTTGTATTCTGACATTTCTTCTGTAAGTGTTTGATCATCAACGTAATCTGGTAAACATCACTCATTCAATTTAAGTAACTAAGGTAAAACCTCTTAGAAAAGGGCAAAACTGTTTTCTGTATGATTAAAGGATCTAAAGTGCCACCTACCAGGAAGCTAGAAACTGAGGAAGCCTTTGTCTGGAGATGAGCAGAACATCAATACTAGAAATAAATAGTAATTCCTAATGCACTTCAGACCAAACAACTGCCACATTTAGAGTGTACTGCTGCATATACAACATTTTGTGCCCATTGGCCTAGCTTTGAAAGAAGCAGAGCTGTAAAAGACAAGCCAGTGACAGTGGCACTTTCTCTCTACACTAGTTGGGAGACAAGACATCAATAGGCCCCAGAAGGAGAGTGGGGCAGGAGTTTTTCCACTGTCAGGTGAGGAGAAAAGATAAAGATAAAAAAAAAAAAGGCAAAACAATAAATACAGACATTGCATAAACAGGATTATGCGATCTCATATTTCACCCAATGTCATAAAAGCCATTCAATATTTTCACAATCCCTTAATGTTCCAGAATCATTCATTAATTCAAGCCTCAGAATACTTTTCTCTTTAGAATAGGGAAGCTCATCAATAGTGCCTTTAGAGATTACTTCAACAAGGCCTATACATTAGCCCTAGATAAAATCAGTCCAAACAACTGTTTAGTTCTTCTATTCACTGTCCCTCCCACATGGATAGCTGTGTGTGGATTCAAGTTGCACTCTTCTGCTTGCTAGAAGCAGTCCAGATCCTGCTGGTAGGGCTGCAGCAACACCTAAGATCTCCATCCGTATATATTGACGGTATTACAAGGTCAGACACACACATCTTAGTTGGGATTCACGCTTGCACAGATCTTACAAAGAGAGCATAAAAAGAAAAAAAATTAGTAAAGATTTACCTTTCTGTTGAAAGTATATGTATTAATTTCAATAAAAATTCACTGAACATCTGCGGACAAGTTGAAGAAAGGTGCACTTGTAACCGAGTAAGAAATTCTTGCATAGCTTGCGTGGCTGTTGGCCCAACCTAGAGGGAAAACCATTTTAATAAGTATTATATAAAACTGAAATGTCTTCAAGAACATTAAGTGATATCTAACAAGGACATTTTTTAAGAAAAGTGCTATGTAGTTTAACTTGCTTTCTGAAAAATTTTACAGGGTCTTCACAGGAGAACTATTACCTATCAATTTATCTGTTTTTCTATTACTAATCATAAGTGAAATCAAATAATCAGTTCTTTGATTAAGAGCTGTTTTACAGCTTGAGACTTTATTAGCACAGAATACATTTCTGTGCTAGACTGAACGTTTTTCCACAAAGTATACATTCACATGGAAATGCTTTAAATTAATGATACTTCACAATATTTACGTTCTGGAAAAGACTATGCATTTTCTGGAAAATACTGGAAATACCGGGCATTTTCTGTCTCCTAAACCGTTTCTGAGAGTCCTGTCAAATATTACATACAATTAACTTAATTATCACTTTAAAAGAATTTTTAAAAACTCAGATGTTTCAAAGACTGCAAAAACCAAAAAACACTGGTTGAAATTAGGAGAAACAGTTGACACCACACAAATTTACAAACAGACAGAAAATAAAAGCATTACTTTAAATTCTGGAATTATTAGATATTTAAACAAATCTTCATGGGCATTTTATCCCAGCCCGAGAAGATTTCAGTAAACTAACTGAACTATATCACGTTTTTGATGCATGCAACTAAGGAATCCTAATATGGAATACATTCACTGAATATTGCATGGCATTCTCTCCCTGTGGCAAGTCTCCAGGTAGCTGTAAAAACATGTGATTACTCATTGCTCGCTCATCAGAACCAACCAACTAACTAAAAAAAGAAACAAGCCAAGGATATAACACATTCTAAATAACATATATTCATGCCAAGTGTAATGAATGATATCCTGCTTCTAAGAGTTTCTCCTCTTATTTTAAACGCTAGTTACCTGTGGACTGTGTTGATTTGTTCCATGAGGATTAGTGCCAGAAAGAAATTTCACTAACACATGAATGAGGTTAGGATCTGCCACCAACAATTGGGCAGTACTTTCCTGAGCTCCAATGGCACTGCTTGGACCAGCTTAAAAAATAAAGATACAAATATTAAATCTGTAATCTCAAGCATTAAATGTAAATCGAACATTTGTACTGCATACCCTTTATACATGATGTGTAAACATTCTCAGCAAAATCAGCTACTGAAAGCTGCTTAATCAGGACTACAACTCCGAGTGCAGTTTTCCATTACGTATACATATAAACTTCTAAAACTGTTCAAGCAGTGTTCCAAGCTTGTTATGGCAGTATTCTTGAAAGTAAACCTTCACTCTGTAGAAGCACTATATATAGACATTTTAATTTGTTTCTCTTTGCTAGTTCGACACTTTAATAACTCTTCAGTGCATTTGCTAGTTTCTCAGAGAGATCATATGTTTTATTACTTGGTAAACAATCTGGTATTTTTGTTTATGGCACATTCAGAGACTTTTCATCATTGACTATGTAAGGAGCTTAAAAGAAAAAAATTCTGTGGAGCAGAATTAGAATTAAAATTCATCCTTCAATGATCAAACATGAGCTTTATTAAATGTGAAGTCTTAGTCAATTCAGTAGTAGTATACTGAATCAACTCAAAACACAAATTAAAAAAACATAGCTACCTAGTGAATAAAAATACTATAATATAAAAATAAGGAGGGAAACTTCTCCATCAATAACAGAATTAAACCCTGACTGCTTCTATTTCAGTTGAAAAGCTTTCAGAGCAATGAAGCAGAAATAGCATTGGAAAGACACTTGCTATAAGAAGAAATCCTTATGGGAAGCCATCCTCTAAGGAGGAGATAATTTACAGTAAGTTTTCCCCTAATCAAGTGCAATTTCATTCTCAAACTACTAAGCAAGATTTCTTGCTTTAGAGGAATGCAGAAAACTAATGCTGAAAGTATTTCTTGTACAGCTATACAAACCATTTTGCAATGATTTATCAACATTAGTAGTAGAACAAGCCTGTATGGCTATGACTGATGGATTGACAATAGCTGGAGCTGAATAAAAGCAAGAAAGCATTCCACAGCTTTCCATTTCCATTGTATTGTAGACAGTAAGTCTCACCTAGTCTACATTTGATAACTCAAAAGACTAAAAGGTTAGGTCTTGTATGGGTGGGGGACAAGTCTGTAAAAAGTAAGCGCACAATTTCACTGGTTCTCTGGAAGAAAAACTGAACACTTCAGAACAATGGAGAAGCCTTCCCTTGCAGCATGTGCCTTGGAAACACCAGTCTGGGTGAACTGATCAAGTTTATTTTCACCTGCTGAATCTGCATCCCTGAACATTTACTGAGGTTAAACATACGGTAACACTGATTTTCCCTCTAAGAAAACTAGGTATGTAGATTGTTGGTGTGAACCTTGGGCTCACAATCCTATATACACAAAAATCCACAACCACATTCATATGCTTAAGTCTGAGCAGCTTTTCATTCACATCACCTATTGACTTTAAGCAATTGCTTAAGAAACTCCCACAAACATGCATTTACTTGTCTGTCAGTGTCAGAGCACAAGCACTGAGCCTCATACCACTTGGAAGAGATTCACACATGACCACAGTGGTACACACAGCATAATTTTGGAACTTGCCAGTCTCCAGTTACAAATTGGAATGCTGAAAATACACATGGGTGTTAACTGCAGGCACTGTTTCCCAACAAATCAGGCCATGTTCTATTCTCAAATACCAACAATAAGATGGAGGTTGCAGTTTGTGAAAACTGATTGTCTCTTCCCTAAGTTTATTCACAGCTCTAGTCCTCCACCTACAGCAAAAATTTCAGATTTTTGTAAGACTGATCTCTGAATAACATCACAGAAAAGGGACAGGTAGTGAAAATCAGAGGAAAAAAGTACAACCCAAAGACAATGATTTGAAATGGCATATATGAAAAAAAGATTCATAAGCATCTTTGAGGAAAATTGTGGAGCTGTCTCATCACAGAATGGCAAACTGCTTCACAAAAGTGTGATTTTCAGGTGGCTTTGGGTTTCTTTCTTCTGTAATTACTGTCTTTAGACATATGCTTGGAGTAAAACCAGAAATTAGAAGTGCTCTGACTGGTCTAGCATGTAGTTTTAAAAGATTCCAGTCTCCAAGTTCTTACTGTTTCATACCCTCTTTTGTCTTGAGGACAAGGCCACCAACATGGCAGCTGCCCTGTGATAGTGAGCCGTTTACAACCTTAATTTCTTCATTTAAAAATTACATTCTGTAATTTCTACCAGTCTTGGGGCCAAATCTCATTCACAAAGTGAGTATTTCTAGCAGAATGTGAGATAATCTGGTGTGCACAGGGAAATGAACTGAAAGAGCTGGATTTATTTTTTCTTAGCTTCAGCTTCTGAGGGCTTATTTTCAGAAAATATAAGCAATGAATAATGCCTGCACATTTATGGAAATATTGCTACTGCAGCAGAAAAGCACAAATCTCTCACTGCATCTTAATCCTTTTTCTCTGATACTTTTTCCCACAGCACAAAGCTAATTCCCAAGGATCATTCCCAAGCCTTAAAATTAATTTTTAGAAGACACTGCCAACCTACTTATAATGATATTTTCTTCTACCACTAGGTTTTCAGTTTCCCATGGTACGAGCAATTCAAGAAGCCCACTCCTGAAAAGCCTGAAACTATGAGAACTAACAAAAGTACTTACATGACAAAAGGAATCTTCTGGTAGTCTTTCAGAACGGAATCAACACTCTTTTGTAAGTCACTAAAACAAGCAATATTAAAAAGCCCCCACCCCTAAATAAACAAAAACATAACAAAACAAACTTACCATTAAGCTGCATATTTGTCATAAGAGTTAGGCTATGAAGCACAAGGCACCATGTCCGAAGTAAAGTATTAGGATACCATGCCAGAACTGACAGGAAACTAGTTACTGAAGCTGTCAAGAAAAACATGTTTTGCCAAGTTTTAATCTTCAGAGTATTACTATAAATTTCTTATAGTTACTGTAAGGTGCTATATACAATATAATATTATTAATAGTAACAATGTCATTATTTTACTTTTGTAGGACAATTATTCCAGGAAATTAGGAAAAGCAGCCTCATCAACACTTCACAGGAACTGGCCCACAGGTCTTTCTACAGTGCTCAGACCCTGACATCTCAGAAAACGTTGCAAGGAAAGTAGTTTCAAAATGCTCTCATGGAAGTCAGCTTAACAGTTTCACTACAGCAGGCATTTTCTCAACTATATCATATAACATATAGAAAAAAAACCCAAAACAACAACCACCAAACATGTCTTTGTACAAGGTTAGTCCAGATTGTACTAGATTGGTTTGATGCCAAAAAGTAATACGGCTCCTTGCTCCACTCGACCCCTTTGACAGTAAAGAGATCGTAGGACAGTTTGCAAGAACAAATTTGTCATAAGAGTGCATACAGGTGAACAGGTTACCTCAGACTAAGAACGGTCCTCTTGGAGTACTCTTGGGAGTAATGGTGAGTTAACAAACACAAACTTTACAATTTAATTTCTGAGGACATTATGCCAATTCAAGGAATCGTCTCTTAGTTACATATAAGCTACACATTTTATGTTAAGAAGATAATGAGCCCAACAGCTCTTTTAATAAGAGCACAGAAATTATCCCAACAGTGATGTTATCAAGAATACTTTTTGCTTATTAATTAAAATTGAGTACTTAAAAAAAATTCTTGTATTTTCTGAAAAATAATTTCTTATATTTAATGTATTTACCTTGGTTCAGGGAAATTACAGGTATTCGGTTAGCATTGTAAAGGAAAATATCAGCACTGCTATCTTTACTTCCAGAGGAGATGGAATTCAGGCTTAATGTGAGCCATAACTGCAAAAGCGATTCAAGCTGAAAAAAAGGGATTAAAACCACTATGAGACCAAACCCAAGTGCTTTTCCAGAACTCTAGAGCATAAAAGGTTATTTGTTTTGATTTTAAAGTCTTATCTACATTCTCAGCTGTTACTGTTTCAGGGATAACACGCATTCACTCTGCCCTTTACCGAATTTGAAGATTCCAATAAATACAGCATTCAAGGCAAATTCAGCACAACTAGCAAATGATTCTGCTATGTTTTTGTAATTGATTTCTTCTAAATACTGTATAAGTTTCTGTTAACAAGTTTCTTCAATCTTAAGTTTAAAATACATGGCTTTATCATCAGAAATGGTCTGTATCATACACCTATAATTCTGGTTTGCATGTAAGCTTTTGGAATGTCTCAATTAGTCAAGTGATATTTCCCAGTCAATTGGAAATTATTCAAAAGGCCTATCTAATTACTGGGAAACCTTCTTTACTATCAGAGAGACACTGATAGTCACTCTGAATAATTCCCTTGAAGAAAATAACTATTCAGATATTCTGCGGAAAGATCAAGGTCCTCTACGTCACAAATTGTGCTTTGGATGAGTTACTTAGAGAATGATCGAGGTAAACAGGCATGCATCTGATCACTCCTATACAGCATGCATGGCATTCCTTTGTATGTATCAAGAAACACATTGCTACATCAATGACTTTTCAAAAAGCAAAATTTTAATTTTAGCATTTAGGATCATTGGACAATACAGGTTGGAAGGGAACTCTGGAGGTTATCCGATTCTATCTTCTGCTCCAAAAAGGGCCAAAGAATATGTCAGATTGATTTGCTCAGTAGTTCATCCAGCTGGGTTTTGAAAATCCCAGCAGATGGAGACTGTATACTCAGTGACACTCTTCACTAAGCTAACAATCATCTTTCAGTGAACTTGTGAACTTGTTTTAAAATATATACCCACTTCTTCAGTGTAATAGAAATGTCCTGTTTGATAGAAGCTTTCAGCAGCTTGTCTATTACACTATTGACTGTTGTGCATGACAGCTTCTTAAGCAATAAAGCACATAACAGAATGGGTTACTACCACCCTAAAGTAGTAAGTAGTATAGGAAAACAACTTTCAAATTTAAAGAGAAATACTATCAAAACATTTCAAAAGTTCATAATTCTATACCTGAACATGGTGGACTTGTAGCATGGAAAAGAGTTTGTTGAAGCATGCACTCAGCATAGGTACAGATGACAACTGTACAACTAACTGGGCATTTTGGTTACCAGCATGTAATCCTCTTAGCAATGAATCATCTGTTCCACTAGGAGACTGGGTTACTACAAGACAAAAAAAAAAATAAAAAAAATACCATCCTCCCATAAATTAGTTTGTATAAGTTGCTAAAAGTAATTTCGTATTTATTTCCTTGCAGTTTATACTTAAGGGAATACACATTTTAAAATTTAACAAGAACATCGTCAATGTAGTGTTCAGATGAGCTAGACTACTGAGTACCATACTGTGAAAGGCATACTTGAATATCAGACACCTCCATCATCATCATCTTTTTCCAAAACGAGACGACAGAAATGCATTCTCAGTTCTTGCTAAAAACGTGTTATAGGAAGGTCCTGATAACACAGTGTAAGCTAAACAATTGGAACATCTCTTTCATGCATTATGGTAAAACTATTGCAGTCAATAATAAAATTCCAGAGATTAAAGGCTGAGGACATCACTAAACCTACTCCACTATCACATAGTCTACAAATGACTGCATGCCTATTAAGGAACCTGGAGAGCTACGAACAAGATGGACAATGCAACTCACTGAAAATATGTTCAGAAGTAAGTCGGCATCATGAGTGTTTTTATAACATAAAGCTTACTGAACAGCTGAGTTCAAAACTGTATTCAAGCATTTTCACTTTCATCACTGAATAAGTGAAACTGTCAAGGGCAAAGCAGCTCTTAAGCAGATGAAATTTCACAACAAATGCAAGAACAAAGCTACACAAAACCAGGAAACAATGTTCACTTGCACCTAGATCAGAAAATGAAAACAAGTCCTCCACTGTACTATAACGCACTGTAAAAGAAATCCTGCATATTTGACTATTCTCACAAAATGTTTTATAGATATACAAGTAACTGAAACACCTGAATTAAGAAGTATCTCTAAAACTCAGCCTAACAAGAAAATTCAAGTGAAATATAACTTTTTCTCACTGGAAGTGACAGCAAAAAAAAAAAGTACACATTTCAAAGCATCATGGTCATTATGTAAAGAAAATGAGTTGACAACATGTAGTTACATGTAGGAGACGTGTTTGTTAATGCTTGTAGAATGGAATCGGCCTCCAAGGTGGACATCATTTTTAGCATCAGCTCTGCCTGCTGTTCAAGTCCAACTTCCAGACGTGCATCTAAAGCTACACGAGGCAACAAACAGGGTAAAACTGAATTATACCAAAGACATATAAACAGTTACTCTAACTTCCTTTGCAAGCAATATAGATATACAGAACAAATCAAACTGAAAAGAATCTCAGTATCACTAACAGGAAAATTCACTTATATACGATAGAAGCAGAAGGTAGAAACTTATACTCTAAACTGAAAATAAGGTTCTTATAGACTTGAAACATGTAATTAACTAAACACTAGATTCCTGTGAAACACTTATTTCTTTCCACAGTCACTTAAATAACACACGTGGCTAAATCTGCATATAGTTCAAGCCTGCTTTTCCTAAGGTAATAGCTCTCAGACAAGAACAAAACAGCTGTTTTTACCCAGCGTGGCAGGGGAAAGATCTATCATTCCAGCAGTACTCCTCCAAGCTAAATCTCATTCCTCAGGGTACAGTCAACTATCCAAAATACCAGTCAACTAGGAATTTCCTGAGAAATTTCAAAAGTTTCCTGAGAAATCAGGAATTATTTAAAGCTGCCTATAAGTGTGTGTTCAAAAAAAAACTAGAAAATAATAATTTCTGCTATGGTAGTGATGCCGAAAATTTATGCCCCAAAAGGCTCTATGGAACTGCTCAGAGACAAAGTTTTAGTCTTTAAGCAGCGAGGTATTTATTGCAAGCAACGTTGGGGAACCCCCAGCTCACGCTGGACAAAGAGTTCCAAAGCAGTCAGTGAAAATCAGACTATTTATACAATTTACATGAGAGATTACAACATCTTTACATGCATATTCATATTATTGCAACATCTAATTATAATATTCATAGCAGGCGGAGTTAAGGCAGAGTCAGGGGCGGAGTCTTCATTTTGGGGAGATTCTTGGTGGCACATCCCGTTACTTCGTCTTTAGGGGTCGTGGTTTTGCTCTTCTTCCTCAGGCAAAGTTTTGAACTTTTCTTGATTCTGCTGACTACAATGTGTATTTTGCAATAGTCTTTGGACTCCTGTCCATTATCTCTCCTTGTTCCTTTCCTATCTCTATTCATGTAAGATTTACATAAGATTTACGCTAGTGTTTTAGCATCTTCAGTGCTCTTTATCCTTCTGTGTTCTTACTGTATGTTCTTTGTGTCAGTATGACAGCATTCTTTGTCCAGATGTTATTTTTCCACTGGTCTTACAATCCTGGTTCTTTAATTCTAGCTCAGAGCTGGCTTTCTGAGTTAACTCTTTGGGCCTTGCTCTGTTTCAGTAGGCTGTTTTAAATATAAACTTCACAAAATATTCTCTCAGTTACCACAGAACAACTGTGGCATACAGAGAATATAACTCTTTCCACTAGAGACTGCTAACATACTTTGATATGCGAAGGTGTCGAATACAGTATCACAGAAGAGAGACCCTGAACAGAACCTTAGTTCATTGCTTACCTTGAGAGACTGATACGCTCACAGTTTGTGATCCATTCTTCTCTGTAGTTACCGGTGGTTTTGCAACTGGAATTCCAACACCTCCAATGTAAGGATTGTAATTGTAGGTGCCATAATCGGCACCCCAGTAATCATACCAGGTGCTGCTTATAGGCTTAAAAAGACCAAACAAATCAAATAAACAGCAACTCTTTAGACTTCCAAAGTACAAAAAACGAGAATTTGCAATGACTAACAAAAAAACATTGAAGTTAAAAAGAATTAAACACAGAAGATTTGATGTAATAGCTTTAGAAAATTTTGTTTAAATTTTTATTGCAGTATAAACTACTGAATCCTTAGTGATTGTCCACGTCCAGCAATGTAGTCAGCTGTCTTCAAAGATTTCTCAAGAAGTCAATTTGAAAATGTTTTATTAGTTTTTACTCACACATTCGTGCCATACTGTAAACCTGGAAGTGGAGTATCACACATATTCTGAGAAGTTATTTCTCAAGACAGAGTAACACATTATTAACTGCACTATTAAAGTACCTTGAACCCTCAGTGAGGCTTAGGGATTATTTGTATTGGGCTCTGCAAAAGAAAGAGTTGAATAATATATACTTAAGTGTCATTATTTAAGACACTAAGAAAGCCTATGGATCACAAATAAAAATAGTAACTTAAGACTGTATGAAGGCTATTTGTGTATGCCTGTCTTTTTAATGGCAAGATCCAGTATCAACTGCCATTTTACATATACAGAAGCAAATCTTTCAAGAAAGATTAAGAATGAAGCAGTGCTTTTCTGGCTCTTCTCGGAGGCCATCCAATCAGGCAATAAGATCATGAAGACATCTGGATGATGGTGGATGTTCTGGACTAAGGTGAATTGCCACATGAAATGACAGCAAAATGAAGGAGGAGGGAAACATCAATAAGACAAAAATTAAGCAGTAAATAGAATATTTGGTAGGGTAAGCTTTAGAGAAAAAAAATCTTTTCATGATAGGCAATCAGTGAAAAGACATGTGAAGGCATATAGAAAAAAAGCGTAGTCTGCGCAAGTAGTGAGAAAGAAATTAGGTTAATTCAAATGATTCTGAAGGTTTAAGCCAAGAGTGAGGAGTGGGGAAACACCCTACGGTTGGAAATGAGACTCAACATTTTATTATGAACAATTATGTTTCTTTACAAACAAAAAAAAATACTTGTGGGGGTTTTAATATACCTTGATAATGTACTATTAAATCTAAATTTAATTTTACTGCCTCTGATATGTTTAGCTTCCATTTCAAATGTGAAAGCATTTAATAATTTCTTTGTTCCACAGTGAAATAAGTTAGCTGCTTCTCTTCATAGTCTGAAGCTGGCCTAAGCACTGCTACTTTTTTTAAACACAGTACTAGATGTATTAACTCTTAAGATGAATCGCAGAAGCAAATGGCACTCCCTTCTTAATAAAAAGGGACAAGGCTAGGTCTTGTTTTTCTTTTACATTGTACTTTGTTGTCTTTCATGTGCTAAAGTATGAAAAAGCTCTGAACCTCTTGTTTACTGAAATATCTTAATGCAAAAATATTTTGCGGTCAACTGAGATATAAATACATCTGAGATGTGAACACCGTCCTTACATTCTTTCCTGTTGTGATATATTAAACCTTTATAAAAAGCTATAAGTAGGTCAAAGACACCAAATACTGCTAATGATTTTACTATTTCACATGTAAAGGTTATCCTTTACACTCAGGAGTAATACCTTGAAGACTTTGGCTGCAAGGGGATCTTTTTCCAAATCAATATCCAAAGGATCAATATCAACCTCCATCAGGTCTTGCAGTAAATCAAGGTCAATTTCCTTATCTTTTTCCAAAGACGAAAGAGGTGGAGCACCTTTGAAGGATTAAAGGGCATTAGTACAACCAAATACAGGTTATAAAACATGCATATATCGTACATCTAAAAAGAAAATTTTAAGACTTTGACATTACAGCTCTTAGTGGAAAAGTTAATATAATCAAGTGACTCTTCGTAAATAATTGGGAGAACAACCATTTTTGACTGATCAGATGTAAACCTAGGTTGAAGAATTGCTCACATTCTGCCTATATTTTCAGAAACTAATAATCCTATCACCAAAAATTCTTTTCTGATATTTTGATAGGTGACTAACAGCAAAGGATTTTTTTTTCACTTTTTTTCAGTATACATATGTATGACATAATCATGGAATAGTTTACCTGTGATGTCATGTGTCAAAGGCTCATCTATTGTTTCCACCAACTGAACTGTGGACTGCTGCAGACAGTCATCAGAATCCACAGCTGAAGCTCCAGCATCTTCTCCCAAAGCACTTTCTTCCATAGCTTCAGCTGCTATAGGCACCAACAACTCTCCTACAAATTAGATTAAGCAGACAACTCCATGTCAAGCTTTATTCCAGTAACAAATTAACGTTCCAGTGCCTAGGCCACCTATCTGTTCTTCGTCTAACTCTAAGTTCTCTAAGAGCTACTTCTTCAAGAGGAGCTGTTCTGAAGAATTTTCAAATAATCAGGGTCATATCACAGAATCACAGAATGTTAGCAGTTGGAAGGGACCTCGAAAGGTCTTCTAGTCCAATCCCCCTGCCAGAGCAGGATTCCCCAGACCAGGTCACATAGAAATGTGCCCAGACGTGTTTTGAATACCTCCATAGAAGGAGACTCTCCAGCCTCTCTGGGCAGTCTGTTTCAGTCCTGTCACCCTCACTGGGGAAAAAAAATTTTCTTACATGTTAACTTTTCAGGATTGACTGTTCCTGCAATTTTAAATTGTTTTGGGTTTGGTTTTTTTTATGATCTTAAAAGTGTTAGCAGATTTGAACGCAGTAATTAAAAAAGCCCCCTAAAATATTAAAGGAAGAAAGTTTCGAGTATAATATACATTCTGAAAAATATGAAATGAAAACAAACCTGCTAGAATATCTTGCAGCATACAAGTCAGAGAATACTGAGCCCATGCTCCTCCCCAAGAGATGTCTCCTCTGTTAAAGTCAGTTCCAACAAGAAGCAGTAATAATCTTTCCAATTGAGTCTCATTCACAATCTCACATAAATGAATTGTTGGTCTTGTAGCATTTGCAATTCTAGCAAGAACCTATCAAAAAGAAGAAATATATGCCCATTTTGACAATATGAAAATATGTAACAGCTTTAATTTCTATGATTATTTTGCAAGTGCAATTATATGAATTTTTTTTAAAAAATTACTTTTTTCCCCCCCCAGTTTTGAAGCCATCATATTGTAAGTTACACAAAAGGTGACATATCAGAAAAAATACCTTATCAGAAATTACCAGAAATTTTTAAGGTGCAGCTAACGTTTACCATCAAGCCATAAAAAAAGCAGTACTAGAAAGCTCATTTAATGTAGTCTCCATTGCAACTACAGAGCAAAGTCAATTTTCTGTTTACCTTACAAACAAACAGAAGTAAATCTGCATGACAAGTAAAGTCCATGGACAAGAGAAAGAGTGCCAGCTTCTGCACTACAGAAATACAACGTTCATGTGCCAGCGTAAATGGAAGTGGTTCCATTTCTGGTGTTTCCTTTGTTGCTGATACTTCTGTATCTAAACTAGAACGAGGCCATTCTGCAGTCCGACGTAAGCGTATTAAGTCCTTGAAATGCTGCAGAAATTAAATTTGAAACAACACAGTTATGTTTTAAAACTAACCTCTAAATCTTTTCCCAGTGAAAATCTAAGACAGTAATAACAGTAACTATAAAACTTAAGAGAAA
This sequence comes from Galbula dea, assembly GCA_013399015.1. Lineage (NCBI taxonomy): Eukaryota > Metazoa > Chordata > Aves > Piciformes > Galbulidae > Galbula > Galbula dea. The sequence goes on from VWZX01005802.1 coordinate 14,671, forward strand.
AGAAAATAAAAAATAAAAGTCTAAAGAATATACGAGAATCTGTAATGGAATTAAGGCTTTATTGGCAGAAATTTGTTTTGGCAGCACTAGTATCGTTTAAGCCTTTATGTTTGCCAGAAAACATATTGTGAGTATGTATTTTAGAAGTTTCTTTCATATTTCGGTATCTGTATATAAAGGTATGGTTACCATAATGCAAACTGCATATAAAAATAGCTAACATGGAAGTTAACCCTTACAAAAATGCTGACGTCTCAGTTCTTCACATTAGATAAATCATCACAGTTTCCAACCTCCTTAATCCTTCCCAAGGTACAGTGTCCACCAGCCACCATAAATTGAACTAATCTGATACTTAATCAGGGCTCTAAATGATCTTTTAGAGAGAGGGTCTACAAATTCAATGGAGGGAAGAAGGTACTTTTGTAAATCCTCTTATCCTCCAATAGCACACATTTAGCAGCTCTTGTTCATTGTATTAGCTATACAAGCAGACTAAAATTAGATATCACAAATGCCTCCTATAATGTCACTTAAGTCTACTGAAGTAGACAGAGAAAACTACTTACTAGCACATCTTTCTCCTAAATGCAACAGATATTTTAAGTTACTCACAGCTTGTCATAACTGAAAGTCATTAGTAGGCATAACAGCACAAACTGCATTCAATGCACCTATCAAGCATACAGTAATACCATAACTAGATGTTAATATAATGCAAGGGGAAAACTCTTCAGTTCAACATGCTTTTTTGATGCAACACAGCTGCTATAAAGTGAAACCTAAATAGCTGCACAGTATATTTCAGCCAATGACTCATTTAAAGAGGACTCAGTAGAGTAGTCTCCTTGCTATAACCTGCTGGAATAAAGCAGAAGATAGTACAGACAGAGCAGCTCATGACAAGTCGTTAGTTAAAACCTGGGACTTTATGCTAGTGTTTAAATTTTGACTGTTTGTTTTCTGTGGGGTTTTTTGTTTGTTTTGTGGTTTTTGTTTGGTTGGGGGTTTTTATTTGTTTGTTTGGAGTCTTTTTCCTATATTTACTGGAAGTTGTAAGATTTCCCTTTAGATAGCCTTTAAGGTCCAACATTCTGTAATCTCCTTCTATAGGCGTACTTCCAGTCACCCAAAAAGATGTTAGTACTTCTGGAACTAGACAATAAATATTTAAAGAGATACACAAGTTTGGTAGCTAGAAAGATTAATTAATTTTTTTGTGTTCCCTTCAAAGCCCATGTTGCCATCTCCACAAATGCCTAAATTTCAGCAGTTCATCTCACAATCAAAATAATTCTTTAACTGCAACGTCCACTCTCAGTGTTTGGGGCTTACTGCAAAGTTCCAGAACTTACGCAGTAAGTGCTTTTCAGAAGCTAAGAAGCATCTGAGAAAGCTCAGAAAACACTCTTAAAAGTTGGACTTATTAGCTGGGGACACAGTCATTGACATGGTTATCTTCCAATTACTCACCAAGGACAGCATCCAGAAGAGTATCATGCATAAATGGCAGACATATAAAACATTCTTTTACATTTCTACTGGTATGTTACCAGAAGTTTAAAGATATGACTGGTATTCTGAAAACTGCAAGATTATTAGTGATTTTGGACACGAATACTTAAAAAAACCCTGTAGAAGGATAAACTATTTTTCACAGTGCAAGAAATTTCCAGATGGTTGCTATTTTCAGCATCAGAATATACTTGATAGCAGCCATGATGAAACAATTTTTTAAAATAAGGTCAATGTGGGACAAAAATGACTTTACAAGAACAGGTCCTTTTCACACAAAGGATAGGAAGTCAGTTAGTTTCAGAGCATCATACCTTTGAAGTAGCCTGCTTTAGTTTTGCCTGTTCTACTAAAAGTTTGTATGATGATCCTTTGTTGCTTTGTATTTTCTCTTTTTCCATCTGCTCCACCAAAGCCTTCTGTTTTGCTTTTAATAAGTTAAGTTGCTAAAAGAAAATGTTAATAGGAAAAAAACGAACATATAAGCAATAAGATGTTAAAAGATCAGTATGTTTATACGATAGTAATCTTCAGTTCACATTGTAACTCGAGCTTGTAAAATACAGTCTATGTACAATTTTATCTGTGAAAGGTTACTAGCAGACCCAGAACAGATGAGGTTTAAGAAGAAACAGTATTTTTAAAGGAGCTCAAGACATATGTGCCCAGGGTCATAAAAACTGCATGGTTGCATTTAGAAATGAAAATTTCGCATCTTAAGAATTACCAACTTTTAAATCACAGCTTAGGTACTTGCACTCATGTGTACCCAGATTTATCTAGGAAGTAAATTATATTTATTGTCCAAATCAGCTGCAGACTGCTAGAGTATACCCTAACATCTGTTCTTCCAGCAGATCCCATGCCCCATGGTTTGAGACAAATGTTAAAGAAGCTAGGCAGCCTTTGGCTACAGAATCAAGCCTATGCAAAAGCAAGGCTGAATGAGTCCCAACGCCAGAGCTGTTCTTTCAAGAAATGAAATATACTATAAACAAGATATACGTCTGTGAATATACGCAATACTGTGCTTGAAGTCACCTGTTTATGATGGACAAGCTGTTTTCTGATCTTTCGGGAATACAATCTGTCTAGGCTACTGTTGCCTTTAGTAGATCTGCTCAGACTCTGAGTGTGAAGACTATTATTTATAAAACTCCATTGGTTTCCTAGCGGAAACAGGAAAGAAAAGAGGAGATATTAATCCATCTTACTAATCCTCACTTAACTCCAGAGAAAAGCACTTACACTGCAGCAACGGTTAGCGTCTCCATACACTAAATACTGAAGAAACATGCAAAATCTCTCTTGGTGTTAAGCAACTACGACCACTGATGGCAGTATCTCTGTGTAATTTTAAATGCAGTGGTACCATCTTGCTTCTCTTATTTTTCAAACATATAAGGAGGTAAACAAGACTGTCCTAACTAAAAATATCTAAACAACTTCCATAACACAAAAGCTTTATAGTTTTCGTTTTTAGAAAAGATGTTCAAAGAAAATCATAACTAATCCACATGAATAATAGTAATAATAAACAGAAAAAATACTGGATATTTGCCATGGTAGAAATACCATGGCAAATACCAAAGCAGTTATTAAGTCATACAGTTGCCCTTTCTCACAATACAAACTGCTTCTACATGGTGTGCTTTCAACTGCCTGGTGCCAGAGTCGCAAGGTAATACACAGACATTTCGCAAACTAAAACCAATCCTTCACTTTTTACTTTAAAAAAATGAAAGAGGACATATTTCTGTAGAGAAGGGGACATAAAGAAGCAGTGTAAATAAAATTACCTCAATATCTGCTTTTAAAAATCTCATTTTTCAAGTCAGTTGAAAATACATATTAAGTGTTTGAACAGCTCCCAGACCAATACCCACAGAAGCAAGTTTTGACAGTAAGCGTTACATACCTGTCAAAAACCGTTCCCTCTCTTTGCCATTCAGAGGTTTCTTGGCTGTGGCTGCTTCATCTTCAACAGTAGCTACATAATCCAGCAGTCTGGATACAAGCATTACAACCCAACTGATCATGGGAATGTCTAAAACTCCTTCAAAATAAACAGATTTGAATGTCTTAGTAGTTTTAAAGCCATAACAAACTAGTTTTATAAAAAGCATAAAAAGCACTAGATGGTGTCCATTTTACTAGGCCACAAACATTCCTCTCCTGTTGGTTTTGGTTTGGGGTTTTTGTTAGTTTGTTTTGGGTTTTGATTTCTTTTTTTAGTAAGTGCCTGACCACTCATAAATGAAGGAACCACAGAATGTTAGGAGTTGGAAAGGACCTTAAACATTCAATATAGAACTCAGGCACAAGAGAAAAGTCACAGTTCTTTTAGTCTGATGAAATCTGAAGTCAAAATTTTCACCTCTACTTTTAAGGTTAGAAATAAAGCAGCATTTTTCAAAAAAAAAAAAAAAGTAAAAAATTGTATTTCTAAATTTCCTAAATACCAAATTTAGAATGACAATCGCTTGCCTTAAAGCACATAATTAGGTGTCTCAAATTCCATAGTGTGAAATTCCTCCATCAACCAAGAGCTCTAACAAGGCAGTATACCCAAATACCTTTATCATTACTTTTGTTAGTACATTTTTACATAGTCATTTGAGTAAGATGCAGGAAAGCAAAGACTGAGTTCAGACTAGATAAACCATGCTGGTGGCACTAATGACTAGCTATTGGCTATTTTAATCTCACACTTTAGATGAAGTATTTTTGTACAAGTATAAAGGAAAAAAACCCTGTATCTTACACATGATGCAAGAAAAATTTTCTGTGTGCATAAGCAAATCTAAAGAAACAGTTCTGAAGTGAACTCATGAGCGCTCAATAAAGACCAGAAACCTACAATTAACGATCATTTAATCAAAATCATTATGCAAATGACATAGTTTTACATAATATAAATACAGCAAAGTACTAATGTATGAGGTAACATGCGCATTCTCATATCTGTGCACTGTGCTGAGCCACATTTAACTACACTATACTTTTCATGCACTGACCTCAAAAAAGATCTAACTAACTCAAACTATTATTAATTTCAGATGGAACAAGAAAACTAAGGCACAGAAACAACTTGTCCAAGATCACATGTAGCTGCTGGCAGCCCAAACACTAGGATGCAGGGCCCCGACTGTTAACTCCAGTTTCCTGTCCACACTGGCAGAAAAAGCAGCCCAACCCAAACACACAGAGGAGAAGGAGGTCTCCCCATAAGAGGTCCTGAACTGCAGATTAAATTGCTAGAACAGATACAAGTACAGCAGTGGTGGCAGAACAAAAAGAAAAGCCTGCTGCAGACTGAAGCATGTACCATTTCATACTTCTGTTGTTTAAACAAGCACAATTCTTTTCTTATCTCTTAAATAAACTGAAAATTTTCAGTTTCTCTCCCTCCTTTCCATGTCTCTTTTGCTTATTCCTTTTTTTCCTCCTCTGCCTCAAAGTTTACAACTTCTCTCTACCTACAACACTCACCTCTTGCTCTGGTTGTCCTTTGTTTTCTGACATTTTCCCCAGTAAGTTTTCACCCGTTTGACCCTTAGTTATGTGTGATAGTTCTGAAATAGGAACTTCTTCTGCCGTACTTGATGCTTCCACCACACATAATAGTGCCCTAGTACTCACCTGTACTGTCCAGGAGGAAGGGAGCTGGAAGACCAGCAAATAAAGCTCTGAAGTATCAGTTACTTCTGCTTCCTAAAGTCCTCCGTGAGGACAACTAGTAAGGCAAGAGCTATGAAAGGAATTGGCAGCTGTGGGGAGAGTGCAAACAGAGGTAGAGGAGATGTAAGCTTGGGTTTGCCTCAAACTAGTTAGAGACTACAGCAGGATATGGCCATGATAGAGAAAGTACATGGTAGACCAATGGGAAGCAGTAGGACAGCTTCTGACACCACCTGTAAACTTATTTACATCAGGAGAGTGGACAAAATGTAAGGCTACCCTAAGAATTTTTAGCAATGTATCTCCCACAATCCTCTGCTACATGTACATTACAAATGAAGTAGCCTAGAGTAAGAATTTTTCAAAGGCAAGTGTTTTCTTCAAACTCTATGTAGTCAAAAAACACTCAAAGAAAATAAAAGTTTGGAGAATACAATTTCAGGGGTTTTTTTAAGATTCAAAAAAAATGTAAATTCCTTGTGATTACAAAAAAAACCCATGTAGTTTGCTGAAACCATGCAGATACACATAACAAACTTCTCTTGATAACCACGTTTCACCTCAAAAGCTTGAAACGTAGAAAGTATCTAATGAGGAAAACAGGGCACTTCTTTCCAGAATACTAAATCGGAATGGACTGACAGGAGACAAATCTCTTTTAGTACCTTAAGAACAAGATTTTCAGCACATTTTAAAAGACAACTGTGTTCTGGAAACATAGTATATGAGCACTTTCCTCATTCAATATGCCAAAAATTGTGAGATAGTCTCTCAGGTTTTTTAGCTTATAATGAATATGAGAATATAGTTTCCCAAATCAGAGGGCTACCTTCAGTTCTTCTGTGCACAGGTAAATGAGGTTGCAGTGGTGACAGCAGGTTATCCAGGAGATTAAGTAAACTTTCTAAAACACCACTGTTGCTAAGCGATCTTTGGCCAATGCAGGAAAGCAACATGAAGACCCTAAAAATAAAATTAACATATTTAAGATTTTATTCCTTTCCCAGATCCAGTAATAATCTGAAACACCCTTTTTAGAACAATATTCTCCTAGGCTTTCATCTGAGACATAAGCAGATTGCTACTGTGGAACAAGTGAACTGGATTTCTTGTTCTACCATAAGGATAACACAGTGTTTCAGAGTGAACATTTTCTCTCTCACACTCAAGAGGTCAGCAGAACATTCCACTTTCTATATCTGAAATGAGATATCATGTGGTTTATTTCCTATTACATATGATATGCTGAATAGCAGGTATAGAGGATTAAATCCATGCATTCTAATATGCTTGGAAGAATTGATTTAAAAAATTATAAACATTGCTCTTCAAAGAAGGCAGAAAGCCACAGAAAAACAAATATATTTGATTAAAATAAAATGCTAATGTTTAGAGCATCAAAGACCTTAACGAATAATCTGAAATAATTAACACATCTAACATTCAATGGTCAGCTCTACATTTGTTTGCTCTTATCTCAGATAAACCTTTTGTATTAAACACTAATAGCATGGTTTCCAGTCTCAATCCTACTTCCAAACACATCGGAAGAGCAGCTCTGTGATGAGAGTGCATTTAAGCCTGATAAAGGAGACAGTAATTTTTGACATTGGGGAACAATCCTGCTACATATGCAAAGATCTCCAACTGAGGCAAACCAGCAATTTACTGTGGTGTAAGCACCAAACAGGTGCAACAGATAACTGCAGTCAGACATCTATTATTTGCAGTGCTTTTTTTGGACTATTTCTTAAATCAGTGGAATAGATGGATAAGTATCTTTCAATCATATTTTGTCAATTCCAATGTTAAGTTTTTAACAATGGAATTATTTAAGTGATCCACAGGTAATGTATCAATATAGAATTATATCTTACCTGTCTTGAGGGAATATGAGAAGTTGCTCTGAATTGTATAATTCCTGCAGTACGTTTGACAGAAACTGACCCCACCATCTTTCTCCTCCGCAGAGCTGAACAAGCAGAAGACCAGTATGCAAGCGTATCTTTGGGGTTCCACTGATACACAGGTGTTTAAATAATTCTTCACAAGCTTGAGCATGAAAAGTACTTTGCAGAACAACAGGAACAGAGTGCCCTTTTTAAGAAAAGGGAACAAGCAGCTATGTTTAATGAGACAATGGCTTGAAAACATAGGAGGAGAACATTTGCAAGAAGTTTTTAAAGCTATTATGATTACACTCATTGGCCCAAGGGGGAAGGAACACACTGGGAGATGGCAATTTGCAGGTAACCCGTAAAGACCATGCCATTTGGTCAAAATCATAAGAATTCATCTCAATGCAAATACCCTTGTGGAATCTACACAAAGCAAAACCAAACCATCATTATGCCTAAGAACAAACTGGCAAAGAAAATTACAAGATAGACACAACAATGCTCTGGGTTTTTCTAAATAATAATAATAAAAGAACAACATAAAACAAAAAAACCACCCCGAACAAACAAAAAGAAAAAAAGCCCAACAACAACAAAAGATCCCCACCCACTACTCTTACTCAGGCTTTTCAATTTCCAGTCTCCAAAAACTGTTTCAAAGGCAAGTTTAGGAAATAAAAATCCTGACTGGATGTTGAAAATCATTAACTGAGTACAGATACTCTATTTATGACTTCCCCGCTCCTTTTCCTGAAGCAATTCCTGCATCCCCCTCCCCACTTTTAGCCTCCGAATCCGTCTTGACTGTTGTTCACGGATCTTTCCACAAGGTGATTCTACCTATGAAATGAGTATGAGTATTCTGCCTGGACAGTCTTTTGTTACTTCAGCAAACTGAATCAGCCCACAGAAGGATCGGATGACTATCTCAGTAAAGGAATATGCAGCCAGGAGTACCAGAAAGGGAGAAGGACACTAACACCCCCTCCTACCCTGTTTGGAAGCAGGAAGTGGTTAGGTCAGCTTTGTGCCACTGGTGAAACTTTACACTGTATGTTACCAGTTACTACAATCATAGCAAAACATATCTGAGCATAGTTTAAAGCCCTTCTACTAGGAAAGTACAGATCAAGAAACAGGAACACTACTTAATATAATAAAAATTTTTTTAAATAAATACTAACCATTGGAAGAATGGAGTAAACTAAGCAGAGTATCCAGTAAGTACCTAATGATGGTGCGTAACTGTTCTGTGGATGACATCTGAATTAACTCTTTTGAATCAGATTGTTCCTTCAATGCTTTTCTGCTTGCACCTAAAGCTACTTTGAGCCTCTGAACAGCATGGTGAGCCAAGTTGAGTTGAAGCTGTAGCTGAATGCAGTCCTGGTAAGCAGAAAATACTCTGCTATCTTCTTCTACTGCTTTGTCTGGCTTTCGTAAAAAGTACTGGGCATTGTTAGCACTATTGAGTGGTGGCAGGTCAATACTCTGCAGAAGGATTTCCAAACGATGACAGGCCAAATTGTACCTAAATTCCAACACACAATTCAATAGACATTAGCAAATAGCAATACATTTGACAGTCACCCTGCCAGAAGATGACCTACTGGTCCATTTTGAACGCACTGTTAGAACAGATACTGAAAAAAATACAGTGTAGTCTTTGTTACTGCTATAAAGATATTGATTTTAACAAATCTAAAACAAAGGCAAAGTTTTCTATGACCTGAAGAGTATCATGGTAAGAACAAAAAAAAGGATAATATTAAAATACTTCAGTGTTTTAAGTTAAAGTAACTAGCAAATACATTTATTTATCTCTTCTAACCTGCATTGTATGTCTTCTTGCAAGGCAACCATCATTGCCAAATGTTGGTCAATTTCTGGCTGATTTGCAGCTTCACCTTCTCCTCTGAGGGGATCATGCATTAGTTTCAGCTCATTTTCAAAGGGTAAGATATAGGTATGGCCATAATAAAATCCTAATGGGATTTTAGCTCTTGCATTTGTGCTACCATATCGACCAATAACAGTGATCTGAAAGAGAACGAAACTATAGTGTAACACAAATGTATCAAAACAGGCAAGATAAACACCAAGTCAAAAATCCACAAAAACATACAGCCAACTAAAGTTTGAACTTCAAAGAACTGAGAAGGAAGACCACATACTCTGATGCACACACAGATCAAAAGTTCGAAAGATAAGAGTATGCAGTCTATCTCCTTTTACCTTCATAAATCTGCAAACCGGGGGTGGCAATAAGTCATGTAAAATAAGTGAATGTGTGCTAATGTCAGTAGCCACTACTAGTCGCCTTCCATCCACTTCTTCTCCTAAAGTCCAGATGTCAATTGACAAAGAAGCCAAATCTCCACAAGTGGGAATCAATACATCCGTCAGCAATATAGGTCTTCCAAAATCTAAGGTCACAAATCTTCTTGCTCCTAGGAGGAAAAAACCACAGGATTGCCTAAAATAACCACTGCATGCTAACCAGCAAAGAGATGGCACTTCTCAAACAGTAAAACCTTTGTTTAAATGTTGTTCAAAAGGTGTATATTTGAGGTTAAGAATAGCTGTACAATCTCAGAATCTCTCACTACAGCTTTGCATCCTTTGAAAATTTTTGCTTCCATGTAATTTAAGTTGTTAGGCTTTTTATGCACTATTTCAGAACAGGTACTCTGTCCAGAGACCCAACATATTCCCCAAGCCCTCAAGAGTTTTCAACTTGATAAACATTACGAAACGCTGGATGTTAAACTTGCAGATAACTGAGAAATATCTTTTTTTTGCAAAGCCAAGTGAAACTGTAGCCAAGAAACTTTCTTAATACCCTGGAACATATTCCCCTTCTTATTAGAAAATGTGTCAAAATTATTATGAATTCTGCTTTTACCTGAGTGCATGCGCTCTATAATAATTGACTGATGAGGTGGAGGTTGAAGAAAATGTGAAGCATGAGATATTGCAAGAGCAAGCCCGGATCCAAGTGGATTCTGAGGAGTGGGAAAACATCAGTAAAATTAAGGTACTAGAACCTATGCATTTATAATAAGCTGTTCTTTACAAAAGGTTGTAAGAAAACTTTTTGTGATTTAAAGATGTACGATTTTGATAACACCTCACTACATTTAGATCCGTGCACGAACCATGAAAGATACATTAATGACTGATTTCAAAGGATTAATAACTCCTTATACAGTTAAGGTAGCTCCAATTAAAGGAAACCATTTGAGGTACTATAACAACTCCCCCTTGCTTTCATAAGTCTTCCTTTTCATATGGTCTGAATTTAGGGATATAGTTTTCGCAACTAATTCAAATAAATATTTACTACCATTCAAGTACAAATTAAATCCTGATATGGCTTATAGCCTCCTGCTTCTGTAAGAAAAAAAATAATTACCGTTCTAGACTTGCTTGTATTTTTGTTATGTGCCACAAGGTTAACTGTTGGGGGATCAATGACTGAACCAGGGAAAAGCTGAGCAAGCTCTGCATTAATAACAGCAGAAACTGCCTCATTAGGTGGAGTCAAAGGTGGAGTCATGAATAGAGGAGTTGTTTTCGGTGTGGGTGGAATGACATCTGAAGGATGGATGAAGAACCCTGGGGCTGCTACTGGATTAGAAGGCACAGAGTTGTGAACAGGACCAACTGCTGATGCTGCTGCTGCTGCCGCTGCTGTTGTCTGATGCAGTTTTGCTTCCAGCTTAGCTTTCTGTGGGGAAAATGAAAGCATTGTACGTAGTAGATAATACTGCAGTAGTATTGAACTACAAGTTCAACTTTGATTAGGAAACTAGATTTAATAAATAAATTTAATAAAAGCCTTCAACACAGGCATGTTACATGTTACAAATACAACCTGAAAAACAAAACTCGATTCAATTTGACCTCACTTTCTAAGGAACATGAGTAATTAACTAATTAATTGGAATAATCAAAAAATAATAAAGTCACCCACAATTGAACAGCAAAGGACTATCAACACAGCCAAGCTTCTTACTGACAATGGCTTTATGACTGGCACTTCCCTGTGTTGACAATTGTGCTTTTTATTTCAGTGGTGGTTTTTAATTTCAGACTCATATACTTACGTATTAAGACTTAATTTTGATTGCAAACTCCCAAGCCATCCTCAAAATACACAAAACACAAGTCTAAAAGACCAAAGCAGCATGAGAGAGACTCTCAGCATTTTGCTTAGTTAAGACTGAACCTCAATGCAGTACTGTTCCTTCCTCAAATATACTAAGGAGAAAACAAAAAGAAAAAAAAAGTGACTAGCTCTCTAACTACTTTCTCGGATTTTGAAGTTTAGAGACAGCATTAAAAGACAGCCAAATAGACTCCAACCTGTTGCTGTAGTTTCAAAAGCTGCTGCTGTTTCTCTTGCAGCACCTGGAGCTGTTGCTCGGCTGAGGCCATTGCATGAGACAGAGACTGCAAAGCTACCTGGGCTGCTGAACTCAGTGCGGTCGAGGCTTCCCCAACTGTTCCAGAGGAGAGGCCACCAACTGTGGGGGTAACCCCGAAGGTACTCACTGGCATGAAAGAAACAAAATAAAAATATGCATGTAGAAAAGAAATGGTAAAACACACCTTTACCTTAATTTCTTACTAATTGTTAGGAGCAGTGTGGAAACAAGAGAAATATCTCCTTTTATCCAGTTCTTGCCACAACCTAATATCACCTTGAATTACAAAGTATATGGTTTATAGACTGCACGCTCATCATACATGCGACTTTTTCATTACAGAAGAGCCACTAAATGCCCTGGAATTCTTTCAGCAGGTAAGGCTGCAAGGTAAAGATGCAAGCTTTTATGTTAAACTCTCCAGCAGAAACAAAATGATTCAGAATAAGAAATTTGGAATTCAGTTTCTTTGTTGAGCTTTAAGAAGTTTAACTTCACGTATAGCAGGCATTGAAAAAGAAAAACAACAAAAAAACCCAAAACAAAACCAACAACAAAAAACAAATAACATCCCCCACGTTTCAACACTTATAAAATTACAGGCAATCTGTTTGTTAATCAGTGTTCATTAGAGTCAATTAAAAATATCACATTGTAGAAGTATGCAAAGTAGAAAAAAAATTTAAAAATTGTATATACCAGTAAACGTACTTGCATCGTCCCTTTCTATTCTAGTTCCATCACTTGTTGAAACACAGGTAAAGTGTAGAGGTTCAACTTCCAGAAGCCCAGTAAGGGAAGTAAAACTACCTTCAGCAGCTGCACAGCTACTTATTTTCCCATTTCCTGAAAGAGAAATAAATATCTGCACAATCAGCTAATGTTTCCTTGATAGCAACACCTCAAGTCATGAAGAGTTGAAAGGGACAACTAAATACAGTCCACTTATTTTATTACTTCTTGTTGCGGAACAAACACCTTAACACTACCACATGCACAATATAAATGGAAGTATATTTTAAAATGGGTAATGCTGCCAAATCTTAATAGAATATCTTAATAAGCAAAACTACCAAATATCATAGTAGACGCATAGTGTAAACTTCTTATTTCCATAAATAAATTACATACAGATGCTTTATTTTGTCTACACTGAAAGTTTTAGCTTGCAAAACTACACTGATGTTACTGGAAAGAAAGAGAAAGAAAATAAGACTAAGACCATACACCAAGTTAGTATAAAAACTATACTATTATTCAATATACTAACAAATTCACAGTCTTGTATGGAGGGAAAGATGGGAAGGAGATGTACAAGAGCGTACAACAGAAGGAAAGGAGTAACTATGCCTGATAAATATGCTTGCTATGAAAAGAACTTCCCGACAGGTAGAAACTGTCTCATTCTTAGGACAGTCCATGGCCTCAAGATTCACTTATGAACTAATCTGAGAGAACATATACAAACCCATTTTTAAGGTATAATGCCTCTGAAAAGAGAAAAAATATTTCATTAAATCTGTAATATTTAAGTAGAGGAGTGCCATAGGGCTGCTTCCCACCTTCAGAAAAAAACATTTAGGTTTCTCTGCTTATGAGATGCTTGCTAGTCTAAATGAATAACAACATATCCCAATGTAGCTACTCAACAGAAGTGACAGATGCTTCCTAGATAACTCTAACCCAGAGGATCACAGCAGCCTGTTTAATCTCTAGCCTTTTCTTAAGATCTTCTACAGGACAAGAAAAGAACAGATACCAGACAGAGTTGGTTTTTTTCTTGCCTTAAGGGCTACAGGAAATGTAAGAGATCTCACAATGCAAGAGACTATCCTGAACATCATTATGTACAAGCTATAGAACAGATGCAAAGCACAAAACAACTTCACTAAAGGAAAACAGTGTAATAGAGAGAATTACCAATTCTTCCACAACAGATTATGAAAACAAACGTACCTGACAGAACATCAGACAGATCAATTTCATCTGACAGTACTCCAATGCTGCTGTTGTATACATTTTTACAAGAAGAGCCACTTATTTCCAAATCAAACAGAACTGGATCAAAAGGTGAACTATATAATCCATATCTGCAAAGAGAGTAAGACAAAGAGCACTATTCAAAGAGTAAGAATTTATGTAAGATTATTCACAGAAAAAAGCCAAGTATTTAATCATCAGGACTTACTATAGTCCAAACTATTCTTTTCATTAAATTGACAGATCTTAGAAATTACCATTTCCTTATGCATCGTCACAGTCATTTATTAGGTTACTTATTCACAGAATCACAGAATATTAGGAGTTGGAAGGGACCTCGAAAGATCATCTAGTCCAACCCCACTGCCACAGCAGGATTCCCTACACCAGGTCACACAGAAGTGCGTCCAGACGGGTTTGGAGTATCTCCATAGAAAGAGACTCCACAACCTGTCTGTGCCAGTGCTCTGCCACCTCAACTGGGAAAAAATTTCTACATGTATTCACAGGAACCTCCTATGCTTCAGCTTACAGTCATTGTCCCTTGTCCTGTCACTGGGCTTCACTGAGAAGAGCCTGACCCCATCCTCCCGACACATACTCTTGACATATTTAAAAGCATAGATGAGGTCACCCCTTAGCCTCCTCTTCTCCAAGCTAAAGAGACCCAGCTCCCTCAGCCTTTCCTCATAAGGAAGATGTTCCACTCCCTTAATCATCTCTGTGTCTCTGTGCTGGACTCTTCCAAGCAGTTCCCTATCCTTCTTAAACTGAGGGGCCCAGAACTGGACACAATATTCCAGATGTGACCTCACCAGGGTAGAGTAAAGGGGGAGAAGAACATCTCATGACCTACTGGCCACACCCCTTCTATTAACAGCTTTTCATGCTAAATAAGTAACTATCTGTTACTAAATAGTTTTGAAGATGTAACACTGTCCTGGAAGCACGACACAATCACACTCAGACACGGAAACTAGAAATACAGCCATAGACAATTAGCTACAGCAATAAGCAAGCCAGTACACGGTAAACCAGAGGTTTGTCTGGAGTCAGTAAAAACACAGTACTGTCTTCCAAAACAGGAAAAGAAATTCCACCTCAGCTTGTTCTTCCAGCTGAAGGAAGAAGGTAAAAGGAAATGCTACTAGGGATACCAATCAACACTTGCGAGTACTTTAAGTACATCAACAGAAATTTCATTACTCCTAGTCTAGCAATACTACAGTGGACTATGTGAAGGACTTCTCTTTCACTCAGAGATCCCCGATGGAATAATGTTACAAAATGGTGTACCACAATTCATGGAAGATGAGGACCAAAGAAAACAGCTCAAGGAAATGCTTTAAGAATGACCACAGATCTGGAGAAAACAGCCAAGATACAAACATCCTCTAGACTTATAAAATTTGTTAAGAACGAAATAATCCACTCTCTATTCTCAAGGTGGACATAAATATTAAAAGGCTTAGTTGCAGCAGGAGAGTTTTCAGATTAGAGAGACAGTTCAAGTGTTAATGAGAAGAATAATTAAGCCATGTAACAGCTTGCAATATTTAGAATAATTAAATCCCATCACTACTTTAACCAGGTGCTTTCACAAACAGGCTGGAGAAATTCTTCAGATTTACTAGAGAGAAACCAAAGTGCTTTGTTGTAGGATAGCCTACAATATTGTCTGAAGTCCCTTTTTTGTTGCTTTCTCAAATGCAAAAACCACAAAACCTTTTATTTTTCCAGTACACTTTGTGCATTTTTCAAGTCTTCATTATCCAGTCACCATTTCTATTGGTGGGATAAGTCTTCTAATCAACTGCAATGACTTTAGATGGCAAACCAAAATAGCAACTGAGAAGAGGAATATAGTAGAGAGCATGATAAAGATCCAAGTGTAACACCTGAGAAGTTTTTATCAAGTATATTGGGATTACAGTCCTTTGTTAAAAAAAATAATAATTTAGCTTACTAAATTTTCAATTTGATCTGAAGATTCTGGACTAACCTCTAGCAAACCTCCTCAACCTTATCTTGTTGATTGGAGGAAAACTCTTGCCTACAAATCACAGTTGAAAGAGCTGCCTAAGAGCAGCACATTCCCATCACCAAAGCATGGCTTTTGGAAACCACTACAAAACCAAACCACCAGAGATTTCCTTTAGGTATCACATAAATTCAAAGCTGAATGGCCAATCAGTTCAAGATACAAAAAAGATGCAATATCTCAGCCTGAAATTACACTGATATACAATTCATAAGAACCTGCATTCCTAGTCTCCCTGTAGAGACTCCATGTCTTTACACTTGGGATTTGGCCTTCAGTAGCAATGCATTAAACGTCTGGTCAGCTTACAGGGAGATTACAATTTTGTGCAGCATTATGCAGAACTGAAACTATTCAGTGTATTTGATTCCCTCCCATACTCAAATAGGACATGGTTTGTTAATACTTGCACTAAAAATCATAAATGCTAACTTAAGGATTGGACAGACTTCAAACTTTACATACACATCTGCTGGTTTAAAGTGCACTCTAAATTGCAAGATAGCTATTAAATTCATCTTTAACTATGCACAAATCCAAACTGTTTTCCAGAGCTGTATCAAATTTATCGTTGCTGAAACAAATAAGGCAAACTGCATCTATTTTTAAACAGCCAACTTTTTTCAGAACATCAGAGGATGGAATTAGACAATTTGTATGCTTGTTTTTATTAAGTATACAATAACAACCATATTTCTTAGTACCTTGTTTGAAGTAATGCTTCCATAGGTGTTAGGCGATCTTGCAACTGTCGGGACACAGCAGTCAGTAATGATGCACAAGCTGTACTACAACCTGCCAAATCTTCATCCTTTACATAATTCAACAATACAAAATACCAATACACAGATCCTGTGTCAAAACAAAAGAGATTTCAGATGAAACATGTGAATTTTCCACTCAGAAATCATACGCTGAAGCATAATCAATGGAAGTGATAAACGAAGTATCTAATGGTTACTGAATACAGACTACAAAGCACTCTCCCCCTCCCTTTTTTATAAGTAGACTTCAAATTAAAATCATTCTGTATTCATCAGTTTCCACAAGTACTTTAAATACTCATACAAGCTAATTCATTGTCGACGAAACAAAAAAAAAGGTTCCCAAGAGACAGCTCTGTACATCACTCTTTCATTGCTTCTGCCCACTGCTTCTACTAGGCTCAAAAATCAAAATGTTCTTGATACATTAAGGTGATAAGCTAGGGGTTCCAATCCCTACAGAGCCAAACCTTACTCTAGATTCAACCCTTCCTCTCCTTTTATCCTCTGTTTCTGGCTGCTGTCTCCTTACTCTGTATTTGCTGGAGGCATTGTTTCCTTATAGATCTGCACGGGAGCACAGTGCAGTGGCCCTGTACAGAAACACAAACCTCAGCTTTCTCCTCTTTCACCCCTTGTGCATTCCATGCCCTTAAAAGCAGAATGTTAAATGTTTCTACCTGGGTGGTGGCACAACAAGCATTTCAGACAGCAAACTAATTTTCTCACAAGACCCCTTGGGATGCCAAGCTAGATGCAATTCCACAACATCGTAATGTAAAAACACAAAGCAGATCTTGCCACCCCAAATACAAGTGCTAAAGTAATTTTCTCATTCTATCTGGCATTCAAAAGGCTTCAACAAGGTTCTAAGACATCATTACTCTGCAGTGCAGACAAGGAAGGAATTTAATTTAGTTAAAAATTTCCTTTTGATGCAGAAGTAACAGAAGTGGATTGCTAATTGGACATCATTTGGAAAACCAAACTCCCTGAAACATACCTCCTAATTTTCAGAAAAAAATGGGAATCCCAGCTCTTACTAATGTCAACAGAATCTGTGGTTGCTGAACACCTCTGAACATTATTTCAAACCTTACTTAAGCTCTCCCAAAAAATGTCAGCGCCTTAGCCCTCCACTGTAAGCAAGCTAACTCCCTCAAAAATCCATTGCCTATAAATGCATACTTCATACTTGGATGCTACCTGACCAGACCACTCCAAGGAGCCTGTACTAACTGAAGAAATACCTAATTCTTATTTCACACGAGAGTTAAACAAAACATGCCAAACAACAGATGTACTGTGTATTTTTATGACAACAAACACTGTATACATACCACCTGTTGCAGCAGCAGGCAAAAGAGGCATATTGTCAAGTAAAGCTTTTAGAAGAACTGATCCAAATCCCTGCTGACTTGGGTCACACCTGCCATTGCTACAAAGAAACACACAGACACTTTAACATTTAATGAAGTAAGAACAAAACACGAAATCTCCACCAGAAGATGAAGTTGAAAGATTGATGCTCTTGGCAGTTTTTTCACTAACACTTTTTTCATCAAGAGAAGATCTTCCAGATCTTGTAGCTTTATAAATTCAATCTCAAACAATAACAAACACATATATACAATTCAGATTGCATACAAAGCCCCCCCTCCCAATATATAAAATATAAATAGGAAAAAAAAATAAAATCAAAAAATAGCACTGACCTGATGCATAGTGCAAGAAACCGTGCACATTTATGAGCTATGCTCCGCCCAGCTTCAAAGAAGCAAACCCGTATTATATCAGAGACACACTGACGTGTTTTAGAAAGCAAGCTGTCATTTCCCTCCTTGGAGCTGTAAAGACAAGTTGCAGACTTCAGAGAATCATACAAAACTTACTTTTTTTTTTTTTAAATCAGAGCTGATACCGAGAAACAGCCATGCTAATTTAAACACAATTTCTCTCTTACCTGCCAGGACCATTTGAATACACTCCAGCCAGCCAACAAAGTGTGTCTAGCACGAGACTCTGAGCATGTTCCGTAGTTAGACCACCATCTGTCTTCTTGCAAAGAGTGCTCAGCAGCTTCTCATGGAACTCCGAAAACTGTAACATGGCGCACCGTTGTACTCTAGGGAGGAGAGGAAGGAAATAAAAAACCAGAATTATCCAATATGACCATTCTCCCATTACAGTGTCCCTCCAGATTTGGATCTTTTGGATGCTGCTGCAGGAACAGGGGGCAGGGGAAGTAAGGATGGCTAGATGAGAGTAAAAGCAGCACACAAGTACATACACATTCCCAATCTTCCTATTTTCTGCTCACAGAACTTCTTAGGTTACTGTTTGTTTAGTAACCTTCAAGGATTTTTTTTTTTTTCATAGAACAGTTAAGAGTTGGAAGGGACCTACAGATGTCATCTAGTCCAACATCCCTTTCCTATTAACTTATCTAGTAACTTCTAAACCTAAAAAAGCCCAACTTTAATCGCTCACAACACTATTTGGCAATCATTTGCATATATCTCTTTACGGGCTCTTCTTTAAGCCCATTATAGCAACTGCCACATTAGGAGGTGACTATTGGTAATAAACCCTAAATACTATATTATTTATATTTAGGTCTGTAGTATAAATCCTTGCAGACTTTAACTAGCTTTTTGAGTAACAATTTGTTAGCTAAATTTGATTCTAAACCTCTTGACAAAGAAGATACTCTCAGCTGTAAAAAACAAGACAACGTGGAAAAAGAAAGGAAAGATGCTTCCTTAAAAAACAAACACACACAACCAAACACACACACACACACAACCAAACACACACACACAACCAAACACACACAAACCCCCCCAACTCTCCAAACAATTTATCTAATTTGCCAAGAAAACTTACTTAAGTTTACCGTGTCAAGTCAGGTAAACAGTCGCTCAACATACTGTTTCATGCATGATGTTATTCTACTACAACTTGCACAGCATAGTGCCCTCAAACTCATAATTTACAGGATTTTCTATATAAAATACATTTATGAAATGACAACTTGAAACACTTGTTTGATCTATTTTGAGAGCTAAGTATTTTATGAGAAGTGGAACTGTAGCTAATATTTTTTAGGATTAAAAAGTACCCACTAACCTTTCCTTTGAAATTGAAGGTTTTTTAAATCTTCGAATTGTTACAGAGACTTCTTGAAGTAAATCACAGCCTCTCAAATTGTCTGATTTCCTTGAAGAATTAGTGGCTTCAATTTTGCTAGATGGCTTTTCCTGATTTTTTTGGGGGGAAAAGAAATAATTTCATAAATCACACTTGTTTTGATTGCTTCATTTGCATACTTTCTTCAGTGAAATGCATACAGTTCAGTAAAATCTCTCACTCAGTCTGAGCCCTGTACTAAAACATAATACTTTTATTTACTAATTGCTTTAATACAGAACATCAAATTTAACAATGTTACGTTATTTATTATGTTCTAACCATTCTAACAATGTCCACAAGATTTACATCGCCTTATCCAATCATACAACTACAACAATCAAGGGAAATAACACACAAACACAAATCTTCATAAGAGGATGAGGTGTACCAGCAACTGAAAACATTAATGGAACCAGAAATTTCAAAACCAAACAATCAGAATGGGAAAGTCGCAGAACAGACCTCTTCAACTACATCAGCAGAGAGGAAACAACTTGAGAGACGTTGAACTCAAGATTCTTGAAGATGTTAACACAGTATCAACTCTCAGAAATGTAATTTTTTAATAGATCTTAATCAGATCTAACAGCTGTTTCACTTTCAGATTTAGTTATTCATTACCTTGCCAGCTGCAACTTTTGCCAACAATGAAGCAAGTGAATGGCCCTTGTTAGTCTGAGGTTTTAGAGATGGTATTCTAACAACTGGTCTAATGCCACCATTGCAGGTTTCTTCTGTTCCTCTGTCATTCACTGCTTTCACGTGAATTAAAAATGAGCGGTACTTGCCACCAGCCACGCCTATAAAGAAAGAAACAAAGAGGGGAGGCAGGTGGACAATTTGTATAGTTTACTAGGACAAGTAGAAGTTGTAAATTTCAACTTCACAGATGCAGTGTACAAGCAGAGTTCAGCTATATTAATCAAAGTACATTAGCATCAGTTTGAAAAGCTACCTTACTATTGTAATATACAGCAAAATTTGCCACTGTGAAAATAAATGCAAATCAAAGTCTGACTACAGAAGAACGAGATACACTTCAGCCATGCACATTTCACGTGGAAAACATAATAAACTGGTTTACCTTTAACAAGCTTTGGACTTGTTAGTGTCAACATTCCAGCATGTCCTGATAGATCAAGTCCAGTAGCCAGCCATACTGGACCGCAAAGTATATCTTCTTTATGTTCCTCCAGAAACGGACACAATCTAAGACCTTAAAAATCATGAGTAACATAGACCTGAATTACTCATCATTAAGTCACAAAAGCTGATCATTTGCGTGGATTAAAAATACATCATGTCAAATTCTGATCACTAAATACATACAAACTCTACATTGAAAAACTAACAATTACCTCAGGTTCACTTTTAGCCATTTTCCAGTGAAATCAATAAACGTAAATGGCAGTTTTCAAAATACTTCCATTTCCGTAACTTTATACAGACAATACGTGAATGGACTGGCTCGTGAGAGACACAAAATACACAACTGATAAAATGATGGACCAATATATTTTGATCCACAACTTTCACTAGGTCTTTTCTGAAGCAGGACAGAAAATTAACATACACTCATATGTTGCTTCTTTTTTAGCATGAAAAACTTTCTTCCAGCACTTAACACCCCTTTGATTCCCTCCCCTCACCCTTTGTCACACATTTCTTGGAGTCATAGAATGGTTTGGGTTGGAAGGGACCTTTAAAGTCAGGTTCTAGATAAACTTCATGACATGAAAGAAAAGAAGGTGTAAATAAGACTGTTGAAACGAGTAAGAAAAAGAATCCTAGTTCTGGAACAGATTGACTCCAATTATCATTTCTTAGTCTGTAGCTCTCCTCAGATATAATTTGTGGAAGAATTCTGGTTGATAAAACACATTACAAAAACAGGTGTAGAAAGTCGGATAGGGCTGAAAGCCAACGTGACTATGAATTCTCTACTAGCTGTTTACTATTTTTCTTGGTTTACAGCAGCAATCACTACAAAAGGCAGGTATGTAAAGAAAACTTCTATTAAAACTAGCTAAGAAAACCAAGTAAAATAACTGCTGAAATAGGCTGAGAGTTTAAGTTCGGAAGGTGCCATACCAATCTACTTTATCTCTAAATTCAAGTAAATACAAATCTGCTTTTAATCACCAAAACTCTTCAGTATAGGTTTTTTTGGAGGTTTTTGGTGTGTTTCTATTAAAGTTTCAACTCATACAGTAAACAGACTGGTGAGAGAGACAACATTGAAGAAGGCTGAGAAATTAGCCTATTTTCAATGGCTAATGAATTTTTGCAGAGAAATTCCAGTGTATCATTAACAAAAGAAAAAAGGAAAAAACCCTACAAGATAACAAGACAAATAAAGCTTACACTGTGGTTCCTCTACATCCATATACTGCATTTCTTCACTGAATTCAATCAGTCCTGGTTTTCCATTTCTGTCCACTTCAATATTATGAGCTGGAGATAATGGAAAGGTGATCTGTCTATCCACTGCTGCTTCTGGAGATAAAAATATTAGCAAGATCTCATAAACATTGCTTAAGGCTCATAGAAAACAGAAGCAGTAGTTTCCATAACAAATTTATCAGCTTTCTGCCCGAAACACTATTTGTAATATAAGAACCACAAATATACAAAGGCATGTTTTTCATATTAGGATAGCAATTGAAGTTGCACCAAATAAAAAAAATATTTATTTGAATGACCAGTAAGCAGCCTGCTTTGCTTTAACACTGCCCAAATTATTTTCTTCTAATAATCAACTGCACATTACTCCCAAGTAATCAGGCTCAGGTACTGAGATTTGATAATTTAAACCAAAAATAAATGAATGGCTCCTGCTGAACATCAGACATTTGATAATACTTGAAGTACAGCTCTTTTTTCAATTACATGGGTCTCATGAATCACAGATGAGGGGGTCATGCAAGCAAACAAACAAGAAGCATATACAGTGAATTAACTGCTACATTAAAAACATGAGTTCCAAAGTGGAAGAATTATTTATGCCTCTGGCCTTCCCACTATTACATACTACATATTTAACTGGTTCCAGCGTTCCTGTAATACAAAAAATGCCTCAAAACACCCTCTCCTGTACATGTCTTCCTTGGGTCTTATTATCTTAAAATAACAGTTCCTTTCTCCTGCTATGGAAGGAGAGAAGGAAAAGGGGGTGGGAGGGTGAAGTTAAATGAATTTCAGTTTGAAGATTTTACGCATTTTCAAGAGTCACTGAACAATGCAGTGTGAATATGCATAGAAATGTTTTCCCAGTTGAGGTGACGTCGAGCACTGGCACAGACTGCCCAGAGAGCTTGGGGAGTCTCCTTCTCCAGAGAGATTCAAAACCCGTCTGGAGGCGCTTCTGTGTGACCTGCTCTAGGGGAATCCTGCTGTGGCAGTGGGGTTGGACTAGATGATCTTTCGAGGTCCCTTCCAGCTCCTAACGTTCTGTGATTCTGTGAATGCTGAGTGTTACTCCTCCCTGGGATTGGAACACTTTGATTAATACCCATTACAGATATAAGTTATCTAGGTTTGTCTTCCCTTATAATGAAGCCATTAGTACCCCATCACTTCATTCAATAGTACATTAAAAAAAGGCAAATGTCATTAAGGCTCTTTTTCAAAACCCAAGAAATCAAAAAAGGGTAGGAAACAATTGCAATGCAGTAACACTTGAGGAGATGTTGGTTAACTGAGGTTCCACAATCCTCCTGAATGAAAAAGAAAAAGACCTTGCCATGGTTGTCTTTTCAGACCGTGTATGTATCCCCTGGTCCTTCTTTCTCCGTCAGATCCATAATAGAAAACAGAAAAAAACAAATTCCACTACACTGCATTTAAGGAAGTGAAATGTCACTTTCTGTAAGAGCTCTGTCAGGTCTTATGATCGCTATACTGTACTGTAAAGAGCCTAAAGAAAGCTCTGGCAATCTACATCACAGCCAAATCAAATGTCTTCATAGAATTACCACCTCATGGAACTGTTTCCTCAGAAATATTTAAAACAAATACTAAAGGAAAAAAGTTAAGCTTTTCTTCTACTGTTGTTTCACACGTGAAGATTTTCATATTAATTCTGACATCTAGAGCTGCAAATGGACTGGATCCTAAAATTCATGCTGAAAACAAAGCACAGCAACATGAACTATTTGTCCCATTTTTTCATGTGATAGAACAAAATTCTGCTACATATTAAAATTAAGGTTTTACTTCATTAAACATAGGAAAAATCTGCAAGAACAACTGCTGACTGCTGTTCTGCAGTCACAGTTAGCACTTCTGTTAAAACTCTTAAACCATTGAGGATCCTAAAATAAGATACTTCCGTATAAGAATATTACTATGTAATACGTTATTCTCAGCTAACCACTGGTTTAGGAGCACCTCTGGTACACTTTTTTCTCTTTAAATACCAGGGCATGCAGTGAGAGAATCTATAACAGGGTGAGAGGCTGTATGAAAGCATGTCAATGACCATAGAATGATTTGGGTTGGAAGGGACCTCCTGAGGTCTTCTAGTCCAACTCCGATCTTTGTTACACCTATATTGCTTTTCCAGATTTACAGCTGTTACCCTTGTTAAACTGGGGTGCTCTTACTGAGCATTTAAAAAAATAGAAAAATGATAAAGAAGAGCTTTCCTAATCATGCTTGTTGTCCCCAACATATTTTACATCCAGTTGCCAATTTAACCATATCCAACAGCAAGATTTCTCTTTCTAAAAGCTTTTCAAAAAGAGCTGGCTAGATAAAGATAACTATTTAATGCCTCATTAAAAGGAAGTGCTACACGTAGTATCTTCAATCCCTAGCAGAGAGGGCAGCAGGACGTGCAATGACCACTCTCACCACAGGAAAATCCCAATGGAGTTACAAAATCTTCCACATCAAAGGGTTTTTTTTTTTCAACCTATGCTACCCCCCCTCGTAAGTGTCCTGAGAGCTACTAAGCAGAAGAGTCCAGCTAGGAGTCTTCCCAAGGCAAAAGCATTTATAACTTTGGTCTGCTGGAAGGAACAAAAGGTGAAATCATACTGCAGCTTTCGTGTAGCTTTGTTAATGAGCCAGATGATAAGAGAATTCCCAGTGAAGTCAGGTTTTATCTACTGCTATCAAAAAAAGCCTTGCTATTTTCTCTTATGCATCCAACAGGCACTAGCAATTAATTTCCTTCTGTGACTTGGAATAATTACTTCTTAACTTTTAAAAATATATGAAGAATTTAAAAAAGCACCATTTGTCTCAGCAGTCATTCTGTAGGATGATTTATAATTGACTTTTTTAAATTACTGCAGGATTCAAGCACTACAGAAAAATAATTCAGTTAAAACATTTTGAGCTATGCACTTTAATTTGTATAAAATTCAGGATTTTGAACTGTTTACCCTGTTTGTTTACCCAATTTACATTCAAACATTGTGAGTGAAAAGAGACCAGGATGCTGAAAAATAGAATAAAATGGAAATGAGTAACCCCAAAATATTTACACAATTTCAAGAAATCTTCTCATATGTATCACAGAGAATCATGAGTCTGAGAAAAGAAAAAAATATTCTGAAAAAGATATACTGAATTCTTTCTTACCATTGACTTTCCCTAAGCCTGGAGCTTTATTTTTCAGTAAAGTCACTTGAATCTGTGGAATGTTTGTGATGTTTGAATTTAAAACAAATTTGAAGTCCACATGTCCAACCATACAGGCTTTTGGTAGAACCAGTTCAAAGACATGTTCATCCCAGCTGTTGCTGTCAGGAAAACAAGATTACAATGACACAGTGTCAAGAGAAAATGCAGATCACATGACGCAATCTCCAGCTACGCACACTTTAACAAGAAAAAAACCCTTACTTTGCACTAGTTGACCCCCACATGATTTTCTGAAAGAAAAGTCCTTCAAGCTGCAGTTAACCACATTCATTTTGTGAAGGACAAATTAAAAGTCAGTTGATAAGAGAGGGTTAAAAATAGCAGTGAAAACATTCCCTATTCGCCTTCATTACAGTATTGTTTCCATATTGCTATGTAGCAGTCAGTTATTCTAGACAAAAAGGAATGAGGAAAAAAACAAATCACCAATAAAAAAAAGGATGTACCAATCAGTGAAGTGCATAAAATCATGATAGTAACCACCCTGCAATCTCTCAAGTTGGCCTTCTCCATTGGTAAGTGTTACACAATGTCGCTTTTCCAGTGGTACAGCAGCCATATCCAGGAGACTCAAAATACTGTTTTCAAAATACGTTTGGAAACTTCTACAGCATAAGAAGTGCTTCATACCTGGTGCACACTCAGAAGCCTGTGCTGTGCAAAATGGATGCAGCTTTCTTTTAATGAGTCATATTATCCTTTTGAAGCCAAGTTTGGCTTACACTGAAAGTGTAAACTTGAGATAATAAGTACCTCTCAATTATGAGTTCCATAGTTTGATATACTAAGGTTTGCAAAAAAATAGTTCAAATCATAGAGCAATTCAAATAAAACTAATCATATGTCAACTGCCACATCTGTGTACATTACTAAAATAACTGCACTTTCTGACCTCAATTAATCAGTAATTACTTAATCACAGGCTATCAAAGTTACATTTTATTTAATTTTATAACTGAGAAATTATAACTTATTTGTCTACTCCAGAAATCTATTTTTGACAAAATTCAGCAGCAGATGCCCCAAAGGAAGTTTTAAGTATCTCTTAACAGGCAGGGGAATAATGATCCTTTATGAAGGTCTCACCATCATCCAACAGTGAAGAGAACTTGTCATACCTGTGGCAACAAACTTCACAATCTAATTCTTTGATGAGTGAAAAAAATCCCATTTAAACAGTTGCTTAATTTCTCATAGCTCTACTTAAGTGCATCCTCTTTATTCATGTGTAAAGTTTCAAATAAGCAAGAATACGTCCTTCTTTATGTTCTCCATACTTTGAAGCGTCCATCTTAAATATCACCTTCTTCTAATAATCTATTGCACGTTCTTTCAGCAACTTCTCTCACCTTTGAAACCCTTGAAAACCTTTGAATCTTTTTAAAGAACAGTACACAATCCAGACTGTGTTCTAAATGCAAATATACCATCACTCTCATAACTACGAAGTCTTTTTCCAACACACTTCATTCTTTTTAGAAAACATCTCATCAACATTTTATCTTCCACTACAACTGAAGTTTGAGCTGCAGACCAATTTCTAGAGTTTAAAGACTAAAAAGCACTTGAGAACCTAGCTCTTCATTCTTCCATGTTTTCAAATACATCTGCAGAAGATGAATACATAAAATATTTCCTTTATAAATAACAGAAAAAGCCAGGAAACTCAGATGTCACTGTTTCATCAAAGCACATTAGGAATTCACACAAGTTTTTTTGAAAGGATTAATCCATTTTAAACATTTCAGTTAAATTCCCAATGAAGAGCAAATACTGATACTTAGATAATACACAGGGTAAACAAGACTCTACTTTTTTTTGTTTTCTTTGTTACACAGCCTTTTTAAGTAACAAAGTATGATTGAAAGAGCTCAAGTGTAATATAATGCCATTCCTTAAAATACATTCACAGCATTATCTCCTTCTATTTGGAAAAGAATTACCGTATCAAACTGCATTACTCGCTCATCTAACCCTGTGATCCCACATCTAGATAGGAATCAGTCTGAAACACTCAAAAAGGACATAAAAGAAGTCTCATATTAAGGATCAGTAAGATAACCCAGAAATCAAAAAGTTTCTTCACAAAGAACTTTAATTAAGAGCTAACTTTGCTCTCCATCTTAAAATGGCATATTCTAACCTATGAACAAAGGGACTGTAATTTAATCATTTTCATCACAAGTCATTTAGCAGCTGTCAAAGATTTCCAGTACTAAATCAAAACTTTCAACTTTACCTCATCATGCTCCTGGTTTATTTTATATAATTCTTTTCCTCTAATGAAAAAATATTCATAAGCTATTGTTCCACCTGTCACTTTCCAGTTAAGAGCCATTACCCATCACTGTTCGCTTCCTTGTATCTTCATTTTTACTTTTCAGCTGTTGCAGAACACACTGGATACTCAACTGTTTTAAATGGAAGTTCCTTTACAAGGAACCACCTTCTCTCCACTTCTCACATATGGAATATTCTACTTACACAAATCACAAGATAAACAAAGGTTTTAAGGGCTTATGACACATTGCAAATTTTTAACTGTAGCTTATGAACATTTAATTAAAACAAGTGCAGCTCACATTAGGTGGCAGCCCCAGAAAGGTCTACAACTATTACCTCCCAGTTTCCCCAACCTGGTTTTTCCACCTGGAATGCTTCATTATCACATGCTAGCTCTTTCACTTATTTATATAACTTCTTGTTCCCCCCAACATATGTTCTCCAGCTTCTCTAGCATCCTTTGGCTATTTCATTGCTTCAACTCTGTGGGCATTCAGAGTCTGTATTACTGTCTAAATACTACACATCAGTGGGACAGATGTGTGACAGCCAGAAACAAAAGATCTTGTAGTCACTTCCTGTGCACGTCTCCTAATAAACACACAGTGCAAATTATATCTATATTTTGTTTTTCCAAACTTTTTTTTTTTGTAATTCTGTGTAAAGCTACTTCAGGAAGGCTTTAAGCAACTCTTCAAGGGGATGGCTATACTGCTATTCTAGTGTCTAGGACCACAGAGGAATTCAAAGTTCTTAGTATTTTACATGTGGCATGAGAAGTACTACACACACGTCAGTGCAGCTCCCTTCAGTAAAATACTGCCCAAATTTTAGCACAACTAGGGCTCTATACTGGCTTAAGTAAATAGCTCGCATATAAAGATTTAACTTGAGATGAACAGGCACAAATTCAGATTTTATCTTCACATTTTAAAATAAATTACAATACAATTTTGCTTAGGACAACTAATTAGTCATACTTGCACCTGCAGCTTGCATTTTCCATCTAAAAATGTTCTAAGAAGGGTGAATCATACTTTTATAGAAACAATCAGGAATATCTGCAACTCTGGCAAATACGCTTGTCCAGTTACATAAAGAAATGGCAACATTTGGCAAACAAAAATGCACACATTCAAAACTTGACTTTACAATTCATTTCAAGGTCCTCTGAAACAACTCTGGCAATCTCATAAAGACCTAGAAAGCAAACTACCAAATAGGGATTATTATCCTGAAAAGCACATATTCTTAATCTTCCACACTACTTAAGAACAATTAAATTGCATGGCATCTGCTATTATACCAGCTATATGAACTAGTTAAGCAGTTCACACATCATTCTTTCTCCACCATTACCCTATCTACCTGTCTGTCTGTAGCTTCCAAGTTCGAGTATGCTGAGCTGCATCCCCATGGTGCTGCTGGTGCAAATGCTGAGGATGTCGTCTTTGCTGCTGCTCTTGCTGAACTTCTACCCAACAGGGAGGGACAGTTGCTGAAAACCGTGGTGTCAAGGTCTCGAAACGGGTCAGTTCCACCAGGGATGTCAATGTTTCAAGGGAAAACGGCTGGTCCACCAAAAGATCAACTCCTGAATAATTACAGAACATATATTAATTACTACATAAATATTTTTTACAGAACATCTTACAGTTTGAAAAATATCCAAACTACAATATACAAAATTAATTTATTTAACACAAAAACCAAACAAAAAACCCGACAATAACAACAAAATCCAAATAAGGGCAACCAAACAACCCTAGGTTTGAAGTCAGTATCCTTTGAAGGCAGCTTATTTGGAATACATTTTCTGAGTAGTGACAGCTCTGAGCATGCTGTTTGGGATTTGACCAGAAGCATGAGGAAAAAGTAATTAGCTGGTTATACTTTGAAGATGTAAAGCTGATTAAAACATTTCTTAATATCTCTATTGAGTCATATTTTAAAAAAAGAAAGTTCTATATTTCATCAAAACAGACATGGAATTACTATGTAAATGTAACATTTTTATCATTGTTCAAAACATTACTTTGGCATCTGCTTATCAATTTAGACTAGTTTTATGGTGGATTACTAGAATGTTTCGGAAGGCTCCCAGTTTAGCTTAAAAGAGCAGTAAGTGAAAAACAAACATGCTTTATGTAATGCACTTAAAAACACACTGGGCCTAGACAAGTATTTTGTCTTCTTGTCTTCATATTCAAGTCTTCTCTTGAGGAAACAAGGATATTTATTAAAGTACTGAAAATTAAAATATCCCAGGGAGACAAACACATAAAGAAACATTACAAATAAACTCGAAAAATAATCAGGGTGCATCAGGAAAAAAGAAAAAAAAAATTTGAGGGAAAATAAGATCTGCACAATGCCAATTTTCTTGTCTTTTGAGCACTTTTGCTTAAAAAGTGCATTTTAGAGAAAGTCATCGTCTTGTAAAAAATTATGGTTTTCAAAAGAAAAAAGTCTGCTACAGAACTACTACTATCACCTCCCAAGGGGGGAAAAAGTGTAAAAAAAAAAAAAAATCAACACTAACATCATCCCCCCAGTGAAGTCTGAACCAAAAGCTTTGCAAAAGCAAATCAGACTGAAACTAGAATAACAACAAGAATACATTCTCCATCTTTAGAGCAGAAAGGTACACACAGCTCTTCTCAGAAAGTACAGAAGCTCCACCCGAGATAAACAGTTAGGCAAAAAATTCACTCTCACTTCAACAGCTATGATTTCTACTTTTCAATCTCGGAGGCAGGAAAATGTTGACAAGATTAGAAATTAGAATTGCTTTAGAGATTTAATTTCAATAACACAGCAAACACCTTCATTTTCTTTACTGCCAAATATGAACCTCATTAACACTGCAGTGACAAGTGAGATCATAGTTCAAATTGTGTAACAATTCTGTCTTCTGAGTGGACTGGATTTTTTGTTTCATTCTCTCTTCCCCTCCAACAGAAACAATTACAAACTCAAAGTATTCAGAGCAACCACAAGTAATGTGGTGTAAACCCCTAAAATTGAAAACCAAAGGACTTAACTTCCCAGTGCTGTCAACAATACTTGGCTTTTTTGGGAATATTATATAATTTTTTTATATTGTAATAGTGAGTTATAACAAGCTGAAGTTCCAATAGCAAACTTGAAAAAGGCTTTTAAACTGGTCAGGAAAACTAATACTCTTTTTCAATTACCTTCTAGCAAACATTATTTTAGATCACCACAAAAACTGCTCTGCTTCTTATAAGGAAATAATAATTTTAACCGAATCTAAGATTTACAGTTTGGTAGGGTTAACGTATTGTCTTCTAAAATAATACAATTTAAAGCCTCTCCAGCTTGTAAATGCAGCCCAGAAAATAAAATTTAAGAAACGCATTCCACAATGCCAACAACAAAGAAAAGTTAACATCCAATAAATATGAATCATATAAGGAGAAAAGCTTGTGCTTGTTGCTGTGGTTTCTATCCTAACTACAGCTACAGTTTCCTTCAGAGAATGAAAAGGTGATTTCAAGAAAACCACCTTGCTGCTGCCTGCC
Source organism: Galbula dea (assembly GCA_013399015.1). Taxonomy (NCBI): domain Eukaryota; kingdom Metazoa; phylum Chordata; class Aves; order Piciformes; family Galbulidae; genus Galbula; species Galbula dea. Next base: position 45,652 of record VWZX01005802.1, read on the forward strand.
ATCAGGTGTGAACAATATACATAGTTCAAGACTGCATGCTCAGTCAGGCGTACTTAGGAGTTTGCTTGCCCAAACAGAAAGATTTCTGTTGAGTTAATTCTCTGTTTGAAAAATGTGCTAAGATAAAACTGGAATTAAAATGGGGGTTTATTTGCTGCTTTGTATTTTGATTAAAAGGGAAGCAATACTGAAGTTATAGATGTTGGGCGCAATGTCTCATTATGATCCATACACACGCTGACAGCTTCACTACTTACAAAATGTCTGCAAAGTCCTAGCAATCATTCACATGCTAAGAACCCAGTATTATTGACTTTAGTATCCTTAACTCAGATAGCTCAGACTAAGAACTCTGCAACCACCGTTTGGTTTCAATTCTCCCTCCCAGCCCTCTCAATTCAAGCATTGGCTTCCTACGACTATTCAGTTTCTCTCACAGCTTTTAGTGGCTCAGTTTGATGACCCAGCAAAACAGTATTCACTTTAACTGTTAAAGTGTTAGACTTGTATATAATCAATGATAGACATACAGCAACAACAGAACACCAACTTTGGGCAGCAAAAACTACAAAGTAGCATGCTATGAAATAACTCACAAACATCTTAATAAGCAACTTCCAAAAATTACGAAAGTATTTTTATTTATAATACATTTAAACATGTGTAATTTACCAGTAATGCCAGGACTAGAAGGGTTAGATAAGGGCTTGGCACCTTCCAATGACTGTTCTACGCTTTTGGAAAGTGATCCATCTACAAGTATATCAGCTTCATCTATGTCATCGCAGGTCCCTCCAATCTGAAGGAAATGAAGTTCTCCACCTAAAATAATCACAGACAACAATAACAACAACAAAAAGTTTAGACAGGCAAACTGCTAAGCTCAGCTCACAAGACAGGCTTCAGCTGAAGTGCTACACAATTATGACAGTAATTATGCAGGACTTGAAATTACTAAGATTATACAGGTATACTCATTTTTCTCCACTACCACAATTTTTTTCAGGTTAAATGCAAAACAGAACTGGCAAAATACTGACTCTAGTTGTGAATGGCATCAAAGAAGAAAAAAAAATTGGGGGGAGCGGTGCTGAAAGGTAATTAACTATGGAAACCTCAATAGAAACCCACAATCATAACCATTATGACATTTTCCATAATAAAAATTATGCTTTTAAACAGAAAATACTCCACCATGTCAAGCAAAAGCCTACCCTACCTGATTTGTACAGGTTGCATGTATTTTCTTTTAAAGTTAAATACTTGTGAATTGAAAAATAGCTTCCCCACTGACCTCTCCCAACTAAAGGGCTCTTCATATTAACTTACTGAACCCGGAAAACCAACATTGATTAAGTCAGCAGTCAAAAAAGCAACTCCAAAATTTTCAATGGACACAACATTTCAATGGAAACTCGAAGTCATTCAAGGAAGTGGCCTACTATATGCCACTACAGAGACGTTTAATTCTATCATTTACAGGGAAATGACTGAGAAGGAACAGCATTGTATGAATAAGGTATGTAACAAAGTGCCTGGAACGCACAGAGCTTGCATTTGGTTGATGGCAAGGTTGATAGCCTCTGTATATGGATTAACAGGACAAACAAACAAAGCAGATGTTGTCACAGGAGTTTAGGTAACTCAGCCTGGATGACGACACTGATGAATTGCTCTGTAAGGAACTACAGGATGCCTCTAAATTATCCACCCTTGTCCTTATAAAGGACTTCAACTTGCCAGATGTTAACTGGGAAAAGCACAGTGCTGGTCCAGAAGTTTCCTAAAAAGTTTCCAGAAGAAACAGGTCCAGAAGTTTCCTAAAACACCTGGACGATAACTTCGTGGTACAGCTACTAAGGGAACCGACTAGGAAAGGCACCCTCCTTGATCTGTTGCTTGTTAACAGAGAGGGTCTTGTGAGTGAAATGGCAATAGGTGGCCATCTTGGCCACAGCAACCATGAAGCAGTCGAGTTTAAAATCTCAAGACAGGAGGAAATCTGCCTGCAAAACTTCAACTCTGGATACAAGGAAAGCAGATTTCAGGCTGCTCCAGGAACTACTTCGTAAGGTCCCCTGGGAAGAAGCTTTTGAAGGTGCTGGGGTCCATCAGTGCTGGTCACTTTTCAAGTTTCAAATACCACCTCCTAAGAGCACAGAAGTAGGCAATTCCAAAATGTTGGAAGTCAAGCATGTGAGGCAGATGGCCAGCTTGGCTGAGCAGGGACTTTCTTCTGGAGCTAAGGCAAAAAAAAAAAAAAAAGGAAGTGCATGGCCAGCGGAAGCAAGCTGAGTCAACATGGGAGGACTACAGAGATGCTGTTCACCACTGTAGGGAGAAAATTCTTGAGACAAAACCTAATTAGAGTTGAAACTGGTTAGTGCTGTGGGAGACAATATATAGGGCTTTTTAAAATATTTTAATAGCAAGAGGCAGGCCAGAAATAACATTGGTGCATTACATGATGCAGTCACCTCATTAACAGGGACACAGACAAAGCAGAAACGCTTAAAGCTTGCTTAGCTGTCTGCAGACCCCCAGAGTCCTCAGAGAACCATGACTGTAAGAATGTTAAACTTCCAGTCAGCCCTAAACTTGTGTGAGCCTTGCTGCTCCAGCTGGGTCCCTATAAGTCTGTGGAGCCTGATGGGAGTCATCCAAGCCTACTTAAGGAGCTGGCTGACGTCATCACAAGACCTCTCTCCATGACTTTTAAATGGCCTTGGGAATCTGGGGCAATCCACTGGAAGCTGGCAAACATTGTCCCTGTTTTCAAGAAGGGCAACTAGGATGACCCTGGTAACTACAGGCCTGTTACTCTTACTTCTATGCCTGATAAAATTACAGAGAAGATTATCTGGGGGGTTACTGAAAAGACCTGTAAGATAACACAATTATTAGTCACACCCAGTATGGGTTCACAAGGGGAAAGTCCTGCTTAACAAACTTAATTTCCTTTTATGACAAGGTTACCTACCTAGTGAACCAGGGGAGACGAGCTGATGTAATCTTTTTGGATTTCAGTAAAGCTTTTGATACTGTCTCCCACAGCATCCTTTGGGACAATGTCCAGCATAAAGCTAGGTAAGTACTTCATGAGATGGGGGAAAAACTGGCTAAGGTCATGCTCAAAGGGTTATAGCAAATGGGGTTACACCAGGCTTGCTGCAGTCACTAGTGGGGTTCCATAGGGCTCCATTTGATGGCCAGTGCTCTTCAATATCATCATAAACAACTTGAGTGCAGGACTGGAAGGTATACTAAGTAAGTTTGCCGGTAACACCAAACTGGGAGGAGCTGTTGACTCCCTTGAAGGCATAGAGGCCCTGCAGAGAGATCTGGACAAACTAGAGGGCTTGGCAATCACCAACCATACAAAGTTTAACAAGGGCAAACGCTGGATTTTGCACCTGGGACAGCAACCCTGGATGTATGTATAGACTGGAAAACGAGAGGTTGGAAAGCAGCCCTGCAGAAAGAGAGCAGGGGATTCTGGTCAATGGCAAGCTGAATATGAATCAACAGCATGCAATGGCAGCCAAAAGGGCCAACCATGTCTTGGGATGCATAGAGTACTGCTTTGCTAGTCAGTCAAGGGAAGTGACTGTCCTGCTCTACTCTGCACTGCTGCCATCTCACCCTGAGTACTGGGTGCGGTTTTGGGCACAATATAAGAATATCATTAAGCTGCTGGAGAGCATTCAGACAATAGCCACAAAGATGGCAAATGGTCTAGAGGGGAAACCATATGAGGAAGGGCTGAAGTCACTTGAATTATTCAGCTTGGAGAAGACTGAGGGGAGCCCTCATTGCAGCCTACAGCTCACTCACAAGGGGAAGCGGAGGTGCAGGAGTCGATCTCTTCTCTCTGGTGAAGAGTGGTAGGACCCAAGGGAATGGCATGAAGCTCTGCCAGGGTAAGATTAGGTTGAATATTAGTGAAAAGTTCTTCACCCAGAGGGTGGTCAAGTACTGGAACAAGCTCCCCAGGGAAGCAGCACTGGCGCCAAGCCTGACAGAATTCAAAAATCGTCTGGGAAATTCTCTTAGACACGTAGTGCAACTTCTGTGGTTGTCCTGTGCAAAGGAGCTGACTCAATGATCCTTGTGGGTCCCTTCCAACTCAGAACATCCCACAAATGCTCAATTTTACATAAAACTGGGGGCAGGGGAAGGACTGTTAAGAGTTTTGGAAGTTAACAAAAACTCTAGTCAGTAGGATTTCAATAGAGAAGAAAATCCTTGGATAGGCCTTCAATAGTTTTTCTGAAAATTAATTGCAGACTGTCCTTCAGCATCTGGCTAATATTATGAAAACCCTGTTATGTAAATTATCCACAAACGTGTGATAATGTAATAAAAACCCAAGATAAAAGCATAATCAGCAGGTACATATCCTGCACTGTGATAAGTAAAGAGAGTGAAACAGAGGGTCACAGAGAGGCACACGTGAGGCATACATTGAGCATACAGAAGACACAGAGAGAGGGCATGGATTTGTTTATTTTTGGATATCAGTAAGAAAGGCCCAACAACAACTGGCTTAATAAAACAGCTGTTTTCACAAGAAGGAATAAAAAGAGGAAAATATTAGCTCTGATGACCAAAAAGGAAGAGCCTCTTCACGGACAGGATATGCACAGTGTAATGTGGAGAAAATCCACCCAGGCTATGGGTCATGCTGCGTGAAAGCAGAGCTCCCAGCATCTGAAGGGACATAAGATTTTCTGACTCTTTGTATTTCTCTTTTTATTCCATTTTATTAAAATCGTTATTTCATTAAGCCATGGTAAGGCCTTTCTCACTGAGATCCTTTAGTAAGCTTGTATCATCCTTATCTCAGCCCCAACGCAGCCATTCCCAGTGCAGAGCAGTACATTCCAAGTAGGTTCCAACAGTGGAGGGGGGAAAAAATTAGTTCTAGCAAATAACCTTATAATGAGTTTCCCTGAAATTAAACAGCTCACAAATAAGCAGTTTTCCTCAAAGAGAATTAGGAACACATTAGAAAACACAGACCTTGACAGCTTCATTTGGTAACAAAGCCAAATCTCAGTTTGTTTCCTGTTCTGTTGACTGCTCAAAGATCAATGATCAGAATGATCTCAATAACTAAAACCAGATAATCTCCTGTCCTGGAAATAAAGTACACCCTCATGCAATGGACATTCAACAGACTGACTTGCACTATCTGCCAGTTTTATGGCACATAGCAGGAGAAACACTGAAGAATTTCACAAAGCTGTGGGTTTTTCTAAGGGAAAGTCATGGCGAAGTCTCACTTCTTCTGTGGACTGTTAGGTAGGGTTTGATTTTAAAAGAACAAAATCTTAGTTCTTATACCAAGTTTCTGAGTTCCTGTCACTGATTAACAGCTGCAAGAACATCCTTACCAGTTTATCCATACTATGAGAGGAAGAGATACTCATAATCCCTGCATTCTAAAAGACTCCAGCATTTTTCCAAGAAAAATCCTGTGCTACGCTTCAGATACCCCATTTCCTCATATATGCTTTTTAAAAAGCTTCTGTATACAGAACTTCTGTAGTTTATCATGAACTTCAGTTACACAGTATTAGCCTATAAAAGTCTTACTGCTTATGCACTTTCTAAAACCCAGCAAGTGGGTTTGCTTCCATACCACAAAGGAGGCATTTGTTCTCTGCAACATCCAAAGACGACCTTCTGACAATACATGCTAAATTATTGGTTTCAAAGATACCACAGTTCCTACAGTCAAGTGTCAAGGGGGAAAAAAAAAAAAAAATAAAAAATCTGCACAAGTTGCTGCTGCCTTTCTCCACCCCCCCACACCTCTGTTACTACTGATTAATGGTATAAACTACTAGGCTGAAACACTGACTCATCTGCTGCTTTCTAATTCTAGCCATGTAGCAAACACACCGTAAGTAGTAGTTTATCCAAAGACTTCTCTGCTTGCATCACTTTGACAGAGGCAATATACACTTTCATTGAACTACCAAGAAGACAGAAACCTGACATTTTGACTTAGGGATCACAGAGTAGAGTAATTGGAAACCAGCATCATTATACTTCCTGAAAATAACAGGTAACACATTTTAAATATTGTTAATTTAATTCTGAATTGTATTTCAAATCTGTAATTTGCTTGGACTCAAGAACCTGGTGGATTATACGAACAGAATATAAGAATCTTAAATCATCCAAATAGATCCCAAGCTTCCTTCTGGCAAAACAATTATTGGTTCCAGTAAAGCAGCATCAGCACAAGCCAGAGAACATGTCAGTGACTAGTCCACAGCAGTCAAAGCCAATCTAGTGAAACGTTCAGTATCCTGAACGTATCTTGCACTCTAGCAGAAGTCTAGAAGAGCGTCACAATTGTCAATACCAAGTCACGACACAAGGACATAGTCGAAAAATACCCCAAAGAAAAACAAACAAACAAAAAAAGCCAAACCACAGGAAACTATCCACTAAACAACTGATAGTCCTCCTCATCTCACCACAGGGATTGTAGAGAAAGGGTTAGCTCTAAGCATACTAGTTCAGAACACCTGAAAACTGTCCTCAAGAAAGCTTCCCCAAAACCCCACTCTAATAGAATTTACACTATTCTTAGAGATTTCAGCTGTAAAATTCCATTCTGGCTTACGAAAAATAGAATGCAGTTGAATAGGTACAAGTGAATGTTACTATGCCAAGCGAGAAATAATTAAATGCACTACAGGATGAAGAAAAATCAGCTAGCAAGCAGTTCTGCAAAAGAGGCTCTTGTGAGTCAGAAGATAAACCTGATTCAATTTCCTGCTCAAAAGTGCAAACATCCCACTATGTATACAAGCACACATGGTATGTACAGATTGCAGAGCTGCTATGGAATTCTTCTGTTCCATTCAATGACACCTATAGTATTACTGTGCCTGGTTTTGGGTATCTCATCAAGAAACTAACTTGCACTAACTTGAGCAGGTCTTTTGGGAGAAAGAAGAGTAAGGCATTTTTTTCCTTTCAAAGCCCCTGATAAAGTTTAAAAGGACTGGAGATATTCACCTTAAAAAAATAAATGGTTGGAGGAGGACACCTAAATAAAATTCTGCCTTTCTCTCCTTTTTTTGAAGCAATCTCTGTCATGTTCATAAAGGACAGTAATGACTCCAGTTGGTGAAGATGATACATCCTAAACACTGGGGAGAGGGCGGGAAAACCATGAAGAAACCAAGTAGAAAAAAAAATTGTGAGTAGGCTGTTAAATCTCCATGTTGAAGATCTTCAAAACAGGCTTAACAGTACTCTGCTTCTGAACGGGTAAGTGTAACTCATCCTGACTTGAAGATGATCTCTCTGCATCACTTCCAACACAAACTCTGATGTGGAAAAATCTTGACCTCTCCCCAGTCCCATCAAACCCCACTGCCTATGAAGGCAGAACACTGTAAACACTGAATTGACTGCTGAACTTCAAATACACCAGCACATAAAGCTGACAAAGTCTCAGGACATAGAAGAGACAAGTAAGATATCCAAACAAAATCAGAAAAAAAAAACCTACAGAGACGAATTAATACACTATATACACTGAAGAGCAAGAAAACTGTTCTAATCGAAAGGTACAAGATTTGGGGGAAACAATTCTCAAATGTATGAAAGTGCCACCTAGTTCTGCCAGGCCTGCAACAAGAAATACTAGCACAGACAACTCACTTCTGAGGTACTAAGCCCAAGGCTGAAAAAACACTTTCTCCAACAAAGGGGTGGGACTAGAAAAACTTGTTATAACTTAACACTGCAGGCTACAATTTAGGAAACTTACGTCTGTAGAACAGAACATTAAAAAAAGGAAACAGCACAAAATAGGCATTTAGAGAAAAAATATGCTTATAAATAAAAGGATAAAACAATAAGATACAAATGTGCATGATGGGTTACACTCAGTGTTCATGGTCTTCATTTACAGCTTCCAACTCTTGACTAATTCAGAAAGAGACAATATACAAAGGAACTGATCCAATGCGATCTAGCAGTTGCTAAGTGAAAGTTTATTATTACAGAACTTCAGTCTGAGCTGGGTCTTTTTGCCTGTTGGCTCCAAAGCAATATTGGCAGAAAAGAACTGCTAGGAAAAGCAAGCATCAGAGGTTCTTCTTGTGATGAAAACAAGTAGAAAAACTTTTTCCCTGCTTTTCCCCAAATCACTTCCAAACAATAACTAAACTGAAAACATAACTAAATGAATTACTGAGGAACCACTTGTTAAAAGTCAAACTGACCTTCTGTTAACAAATGTTTGGCTAGATGTAATATAAAGACAAATACAGGCATTTTCAACAGGACACAACAGGGAAATTATTTACTGTAAAATCTTCACCCACCACAGACATTAAAAAAACTAGACTTGTGAAAGAATTAGATTTCAAATTTCAGGAGATCACAATCCAGGAATGCTTCACTCACTAGAAGGAACTCAAGCATTCAAACAGATCATACTGATTTTAACACCCAATCAGACAGTCTGGGAGTGACGGACCTGCTTCACCACAACACCATGAACATTTCCATTTCATGTAGCTTGAACCACCACCTCACCTTCCTACTCAGACAATATTTAAGAGAGCTTAACACAAGGAAGTGCTCAACTTGACAAAGGAGGACATTAGTAGTGAACTGACAGTTCCTAATGATCTTTTTAAAAATACTCTCAGAAACAGTAGCATGCACAATTTTAAAAACCGCCAAAGCAAAATACAAGCAGAGATTTGCACTTTTATGCTAGACTAAAAAAGGAACTTTTCAGATACATCTGTTTTTCCACGTCATTCCATATTCTAAAGCAAAGTTCAACAAAACTGCCTGAATGCAAACACAGCTAAGCAGTTAAACTAAGGAAAGAATCCAAACCAAACTCAATGTAAGAAAAGAATAGAATGCATACTATGGAACATTTTCCTAAGTAATTTTTGGTAGTACTGGAATAAAAAAGAAAAAAAAAACCAAAACCACTAAAACTGAGATATAAGGAAGGCAGTGACAACTGCAGCTCTGGAAATGTATGCACCCAAAACAAACTACATGTGAGCCCCTTAAACACCAGACAATAGGCTTTGAACATCATCAAAAGTTTTAACTATTAAAAAACAATACCTGTTAGCCTGCAGCAGTTTTATAATAAAGAATTTACTTATTTTGGATGCTACAAAGCAGAATCTAAGCTGCTTCATATTAATGACAGAACAAAATACTTAAAATCTCCATGTGATAACACACATAGCACTGCTATTAACTATAGATGACCTTGGCCAAGGGGAAGAGAAGAAAGCAGAATACACAGTGATTAAATTCCACTGTGCTTGCTTAACTGAACTGGAATCCACAATACGCCTATACACTTCCCTCCAGATGTCAACTTGAGGTAATCTTTGAAAAACAGAGAAACACCTGAATCTGACACTAAGAGATAACATTTTGAAGTGGGACAAGAATAATTACTCTCAACCCACAAAGATGGACAATGTCAAATGCAAGGCTAAAACATCTCTACATAAAACCACTCAACCTCTGAACAATCCATTCACAGCAAAGTTTCTTTTCAGTTATATCTTCAAGACAGTTGTGGGAAAAATTAAATGATCTACCAATGAAAACAATACATGAACAAGCAGGAGCAAGAGAAAAAAAATTACTATCCTGCACCCAAAATTGTTCAGACAATGAAGCACCTCTTTGCCTACTTTCACCATACAAGCAAACAAATAGGAAAGAATATACTGGTCTGTTTACATTCTTCAATAGTTTTTGACATCAACATCCAAGCATTTCCAGCACATGTAGGCTCCAAATTTTTTACTTAATGGTTTTCGCTTATGTCTCTGCATTAGAAGCTGCTTGCTAGAGGGATTAACACTGAAAATATCAGTGAATATAGCTATTCTACTGTCTACACGTATATTCCTAACGCTACCAGACTGCAGGTACCATCCTGCATGTGGTGGTATAGGTAGAGAAGCAAAGACCTCAAAATAATTTTGGAAGAAGTCTAAGAAAAACAAAACAAAACAAATCTTCAGTCACCCAGCAATTTTACTCACTCACAACACAAAGATTAAAGAAGGATTACAATTCAACACAACAAAAAATATCCAAAACCTTTTCCTTACATCAAATTATTCAAATCAACAATAAAATACATTATTTTAAAAAGTTATAATTGTTGAGCTTTTTGACTTCCTTTTTCTTTTAGTACTTTGAATTTCCTACAGCAGTTATTTATAAACATTTAAGATCAAGTTATACTTTACAAAGATTCATATTTTGGCATAAATGCTAGGACTCTGAAGCTTCAAGACATATTTAGTATCAGACCCTGAAATCCAGACTGCTAATGGACATTGGTCCCTAAATATTTATGATGGCTTTGGAAATTTAAAGCTTCTGAAGTCATTTAAATAACAAAAAATCACTATTTCTGAAGGTAATTCTAATTTGGTTCCAGCATAGAAAATCAAGCTGCAAATAGAGGTGCACTGGGTGTAAATGAAAGATAACAATAATCAATAGACAAAAAAAAATATGAGCACTATATTCAGAAGAGGAAACTTGAGGGCAGAGGGGATACCTGTGGCATATATTACTACAGCAGAAAAACAACTTATCAGTCATCTTAAAGACATCAACAATTAAAGAAGTCATAGCAAAGCTACTTATAAATTACTAGATGGATACTACACTACTACTATGTTATCTACACTACTACTATGTTATCATAGAATCACAGAACGTTAGGGGTTGAAGGGACCTAGAAAGATCATCAAGTCCAACCTCCCTGCCAAAGCAGGACTCCTTAGGTAAGGTCACACAGGAACAAGCCAGGCGGGCCTTGAATGTCTCCAGAGCAAGATTACAAAAAACCCCCAAACAACCAACAAAAGAAAAAACCCAACAAAAAACAACGCCTCCCCCCCAAAAAAAAACCAAAACAAAAAACCCACAGCAAAAACCCACACAAAAAAAATCAAACACTAAAACACACACAACAGAGATTTACTGACAAAGTAGAATGATGTACTTGTCTATGTTATGAGAGAGATGAAATATTCTCCAGTCAGTAACAGAGGCGGCGGTTATTTAGGCAGAAACAAATACTCCTACACACACAGAACAAATGCTCCCAGCTCAACAGACCTGCACATCTTACACTCAAAGAGATCATCTTCAAGTCAGCATAAGTTACACTTACCCATTCAGAAGTAGAGTACTGTTAAGCCTGTTTTTGAGATCTTCAACATGGAGATTTAACAATACCAACTGCTACAAGAATTACCAGACGTGATAACACTGGATGGTAAAGTACCATGCACAATGACAATGATAAAAATTATAGAGCTTATTAATTTTAAAACACATGAAAGAACAGATTTGACGTAAGAAAGAAATTAATAGTAGTAGAATACAGTAGAAAAACACCTTATTAATGTTTGTTGGGTTTTGTGGGTTTTTTTTTTTGCTGTTGTTTTTAAATGAAATTGCAGTTTGATCGGCGAAGTATAGGTAAAAACACAAAATGGATATATTAACAGTCTTAAAGGCAATTCACCTTTCAGGGAGAGTTCTATTTTAACCAGGAAAAAGCGTGCATTATTACAGCTAAAACAGTTTAATAGCCATTTCTTCAAAAGCGGTTACCAAAAGACAGCAATTCCGTAAGTATGAGTGCGTCTACTGGAAATCTGCAAACCTAAGTGCTAGTTGCTAACATGTGATGTTTTCATCCATACTAAAACAGCAAATCTAAAATCTGCTAAAACTTCTGGTAGGTAAGTGATAAACTCAAGGTCCTTGACAGACATGAGATTTTTACAGTAAGTTTGGCTTAAATCAGGTAAATCTGATTTAACACTGCTCACAGGAGGCCTGTATAATTAAACATGACACCACCACAAAAGGAGGAAATGAATCAACTTAAATTCTTCTCATAAAGTTCCACACAATTCTGGTGGGAGTTCCTTTGAAGTATGTGAACTTTCCCATCAGCTTAGCCCCTCTGAGAGGTTAACTGTTTCCACCAGAGCTACATTCAAGTGAAGGAGAACCAAGACATTGGTGCATGGAGCAGCTCTGTGGGATGACAGCCAGAGCTGTTTCCACTGCCTTAATGTGACACAAGGAAGAAGAGAGACATGTAATGGTTTGGGGACTTCTATGAAGTAGTAGTTGCCTGAACGTGAGTTACGCTTCCCTCCAATCTGCCCCCTTCCCCAAAAATACAGTGTTCATTTTGAAAAAGATTGAACAATCCTGCAGGGATAGTCTGCCTCTCATGCTCAAGAAAGTTTAATCCCAACTACAAAAGGCTGAAGCAGAATGTGCAGCCCTGTCTGAAAGAAGATACCAGCTGACCACTGGAATAAGGTATAAAAGCATTATCTTCACTACCCTCTTCAATACTATTAATTATAGACAGGCGACAGTTTTCTGAAATATGGATCTCCAGTGCAGAAATAATTACACACAAGAATTACTTTTACTTCTTCTGGGTTTAAGAAATTCTGTGCCTCTACAAGGACAAATTTACCAGTAAACTGTACACATCCAAGAGTTATTCCCATTTTGGAGATTAAAATCTACATTTATAATGAGGAATTAACTGAAGTCTATGGTCCCTAGAACAGAATTAAACTGTACATAAATTCAATGCAACTTATTACTGTTTTAAATTCTAACATTCTAAAATACAGTCTACATGAAGTCAAATCAAGCATTAAAAAAAGAAAAAAATAAACAGAAGTCTTACCTTTGGTGCATGCACATAATCTGTCTGTGCCCGAACAGTATATCACAGAAACAAATATATCAGGTTCCTCAGTGCCCTCCTTTTTAGGTGGCTCCACTTTGGCCAGAATTTCAAAGTTCGAAAGATCTAATATTTTTACATATCCTCCCTGAGTAGTTATTACCAGGTGCCCAAGAGCAGAGATCTCAGATCTTCTCTCTCTCCCACTGCCATTTTTAGAAGTTAATTGTATTTCCTCTACAGGCTCCTCACAGTCATCCTCTCGATTATCCAATGTATCTGGTGGGAGCAAAATCATTGAGGTAATTGTGTCTTGGGGGTCTTTGATATGCTGGATTTTTACTGGCTCCTCCTCTAAAGTAACTATTCTAGTGGCATAATTCATCTTATAAAGCACTAGGTATCCACCACTAACACTTCTCTGTTCAGGTTGAATTATTAAAGGAGTTGGTACGTCTGCTGGTGATTTATGCTGGATTACATCAATATTTGTGCCATTCACTACAGTAAGACTTGATTCTAGTTCCCCCTTTCTTCTATTACATAGTGCTGAGTTTAACTTATTTAAATTATTCAAGGCCTCTACTTGATTTATTGCACTCAGAGATTCAACAGGACAAGTCCGCAGTCCTACTAACAAGTGAATTCCATCTGCACAAGGAGTGATAGAATCTACACATAGGTTCTCCTCCTCTGCAAACCTGGGCAGACGCAGGCACTGAACCAAAGTCCCAGGCTTGGGAACCATAGAGCTCCACTTGTCTGAATCCGGAGAAGTTAGGTTGGCTGCAGCATCTGCAAACTGCTGAATGTAAGTCACAGGGGGATCCTGTAACAGCAACTGCTCCTGACTGTCCAGCTCCATTTCAATGATCTGTGGAACTGTGAAACCATCATCATGTATGCTTTTACTCATAATATTGTTCATCTGTGAAAAGAGTTTTCCTGATTTTTCATCAGACTCCTTAATGCTGTACAGCAGCAATACAGGTAAAGTCCTCCTTACCAGAGGGGAATTCAGTTCTGAATTAGTGCAGGATTCATTGTCAGTTGATCCCTGTTCCGAGACACTCTCATCTCGAGTCCTACTAAAGCCATCCAGTGACCTCTGAGAGTTACTGCTAACAGGAGAGGTAGCAGGTGATTTGTATGTTAACAGACCTCCAGCTAATAAACAAGGAAAAGGAATGTTGTGTTGCTCTAGATGTTTCTCCTTCATCTTTTCACTCTTACAGTTGGCCAGACAGGGATTCGCCCCAAGTTCTTCTAGATCTTTAACCGTGTCTTCCAAAACATTTGCAACAATTTCCCACTGAAGTTTTTCAGGTTGCTGAAGAATGCTGAGAGCTGTTATATCAAGGCTGACTTCCATAGTTTCTTTTTGTGATGTATGTCCTTTAAAACAAAAATGTTTAACATATGTTCAAATAAAAGGGATCGCATTGCATATATTATGCACTTGCCCTCAGAATTAAGCCAAAAAGTCACTGTTCTACAGTTTCAATATGTTAAAACATTCCATATCAAGATCTGATAGCCAGGAAACTATGAAAGAGGCCAAGAAACAGTCTTTCCACACAGACTAATAGTTCTTCTAATTTTATCAACAAGACTGAAAGAGATCAGGACATGAGCCTTTGTAACAAGTCTCCCAGAAAACAGCATTATCTTTCTACCAATTATTCTACTTAGGTTAGATCACCATACCGAAATCCCACGAATCTGCTCAAATCAATTCATGTTCTGCCATATATTATTCCCCTCCCTTCCTGGATAATCCAGAACCATCAAAAATCTACAATTCTGCTGAGTCATTTTCCAATCTTAGTTGAAAAACGCATTTTACTCTAAAACTTGATAGTTCTCACCATAAATCAGACAGAAAGAACTCCAAGCTATTATAAAAATTAAACCTAGTAAAAACTTAAAAGAACCTCAAACTAAACAGTACTGCAAGAATAACAATGAATCAGAAGAGTTCAACTAAGTAACACAGAGGAATTCAAAGATTATAAAGGACATTGTACAAAACCAGATTAAGTGGTGACAGAGCACCATCTTTACTAATACTTTCATTGAAAAAAAATCCTTTTTACATCTCAAATCTATTTACTTGTGTGTATGCACATTACTTTTTTACCCACTTGCTGATCCTTACTCAAAAGACGTAAAATGGATTATCAAATGAAGCACATAATCCTCCCTCCCATCAAAATTTCTGATTCAAACTAAGAAAATAACACAAGATGACTATGCAATGCACTGTTCTGCTTCTATATGCAATCTTTACTCAGGAAGAGAAATAATCCAAAGTGCATACTCACAGGGAAACACTCAAGATACAGGAACTCAATCTGGCAATCCCATTACAGCTGTTATTTGTTTTTATTCTAAGTAAATTCTTTTAACTTGGTTTGTGCATTTTATTGACAGCAAGATAGACAATACTTGTTGTCAAGTAAGATATTTATTAATCAATAAAGTAGTTTTTCTATCCTCCTGTACGTAATCTCTCCACAACACAAACAGTGACTTTCAAGGTCGATCTTTTTCTTTTGTTTATAATACAATTAATATATAGTATCATTGGTTTTGACATGGCTTTATTAAAAGCCCAAGAAGAATAATTTTCTTCCTGACCTCCAAACTGCTACATGTTTAGATCAGATATAATCTACCTGTCACAGATTCTGATCTGGAATGCTCTTCACTGTCTGAATCCTCCAGTAAGTCATCACTGGGAAAAAAAAAAAAAAAAAGCATGAATGACACCACGTACACTGCAGCTGCATTCTTATTTTTACTTATTTATACAACATGAATTATAACCTTGTATTTCTTTTAGTCAGTGCTATACAACCATTGATTAGTTGGTCACAGACAAACAATAAAATCACTTTTTTTTGCTCCATCATCAAACCAGTAGACCAGCTTTCTGTTTGCTTCATTCCACTACTGTATTCCTAACAATTCAGAGTATAAAGGAAATAAAATGAAAGCCAGTTCTCAGGCATCTTTCCAAGAAAAACAAAGCCAACCTCCAAGAACTGATGACATCTTCTTCCAAGCTCCTCAAAATGGTCTCTGAACTGTGGAACTGCCAGATTGGTCTTCAATTCTACCAAGGTAAGTTTGCAGCTAGTGCAGGAAGAGTGTATGAAAAGCATGTTGCTTTTAAAAATACTGCCATATGAATAGTTTTTTTTCATAAAAGCAGACTGTTCAAGATACCTCTTCAAAAGAAATATGCCCTTCAGTAGTTGTAAGACTATATGAAAGTTTTATGCATCTGGCTTGTCCAATGTAAGAAACAATTTCCTATTACAGGCTCTTTACACATGCACAGGAAGAACAGCAATGCCTTTGCAACTTCAGGTATAAGTACTCACACTACCAAGTTGGATCCTCAAATTTCAGCAAACTGTATGCTTTCTCCTCATGCCCAAGAAATACATCGGTTTTGGCTCAAACCTGATCAAACTTCACTTTACAATAAGACAAGGATAACTTAGTAACATCCAGCTTCCCTTTGAGTAGGAAAGTGATAGCAAATTTCATAGAGATTAAATGAAGTAAAAAGATTCTTAGTTCTGAGCAATACAATTGTATTGATCGTACTACCCTTTAACCAGCTCTTAAATTGGTAATTCTTTAAGTCTCTAGGAATTTACAGCTCTAAAGCTACAGTAAAAGTGTAGGCCCCAGAGGCTGTTGTTAGGCCCCCCACTCTGACACTGCCCATGTTTCTTAATGCAATCTTCAGAAGAGCAAGTTCATACCTGCCCTGCAGTATTGTAGAAATCACATCAAGCTTAAAACCAAAGATTTCCTGTATATATAGCAGGATTGTTATCTTCCACGACGGTGAAGTTTAGGAAGAAACACACTGTGATGGTTTGGACCTGGCTCCCTGCCAAATGCCCAAACTCACAGTGAAATCCTTCCCCCCCCACTTTCTCTCTCAGAGTTTAAGAAAAAAAACTACGAGAGAAACTAAAGAGCCTGAAACAACCCGAACTACATCAAAAGTATTTATATTTATATATATAGCAGTTATATACAGTTAAAATACTATGTACACAGTAGAGGGAACCCCCAAGGGAAAGGGAAAAGGGAAGGAAAAAGGGGAAGAAAAGGAAAAGGGAAACTAAAACAGGTATGTAAACTCGAAACCCAGGATAGAACTAATAAAAACAGAATCTTACAACTCTCCTTAAGACAGCAGAGTCGCACTGACTGACGCCAGCAACAGCTGCCTCTCAAGGCCTACAACGCCTGCAAGGCTTGACTCCTCCGCTCGGGTGAGACCGATAGCAGAGAACCTGCGTCTTCGGATCCACCGGAAGGCAAAAGAGAAAGAGGGCCTCTCCCCCTCTGTATTTATACCCCCGGTTACGTAAAATCGTGTGGAATACTGGGTAAACCTGATCACCTCCCTGGTTACAAACTGGTTACCAGGAAAAGCCTGGGTCAAACCATTACACACACAGAAAACAAGCAAGACTCCCCAAATGCATTTTGTTCTGAGTTTTATAACAATTATTCACTCTTTAGTTTGAGTTTTGGTAATATGAGAAAGGAGTGTCCAGTAAGACTGTAAGAGGCATTAATGAAAGAGTACGGTTTTTTTTTTCCTCACATGACACTTTGTAAGCACTGGCACATCCTCTAGCTTATCTAAAACCTTGCAACAAGACTATCTTGATTGTTTAGAATCTGCATGCACCTGTTAAAGGTACAAAATTAACATAATTCCTAGCGAGTCTACACAATTTATTTTCAAGACAACAGAACCAGAAGTTACAGAGAAGCAACCAGAGAAAAGCAAGTTTCAGAAGTCCATGAGTAGCCTTTACTGTCAAAACCTGAAACAGATAATCCATAACTATAATGAAAAGCTGTTCTTAAACTTCTATTTCTTTCTCTTTTTTTCTCTCCCTCTAGAACACCTGTACAGGGCAACAATGAGGTTTGGTATTTCTCTATTAGTGGCATATAAAAACTGAAACAGCAGCAAAAAAATGCCTTTAAAGTGGCTTTAGAGACAAGTTTAGATTAGTCTTTTTCAAGCGCTGAATTGTGTACAGATATACAGTGATTAAAAAAACTATTTTAAAAAACAAACCTCAATTTTACCAATCTTATGTTTCAAAGCATGACTTAAAACAGCATTTACCACTTACACAGCAGCATTTCATATTTCTAATTTCGTGTATCAGCATACCTGTCTCCTTCTAATTTTGGTATATCTGAGCAGCTAGATGAATCTTCTAGCCATGCTAGCGTCGGTCTCCTTGAATCAAGCCCTGAGCTCTGTTCTCCTGATAACATAAGTTGCTGCACAATAGCTGGATCATATGCATTGATCTCAAATTTTAAGTGGACCTGAAAAATAACAAAAAAACCCCAAACCAATAAAAAACAAAAACCAACAAAACCCCCCCCCCCCCCCCCCAAAAAAAGACACCACACAGAAATACACACAAACAAAAAAAATCCCAAAAAACAAAACAAAACACAAAAACAGAAGAGGTCTTTGATTTAAATTGAGATATGCTTAATCAGTAATTAGTTAAAAAAACCTGGTCATTCATATTGTATACCTTCATGAGTTTGGAAATATCCCATATGCAGATCTTTCCTCGTTTTGTTGCAGCAGCTAGAAAATGAGGGCAGCTTCCAGATCCAAAGCAGGCTATTCTGTCAGTGCCATCTGCGCAGGGAAATTGTGCTGGACTTGTTGCCAGCGTGACTGAAAGAGGTACATTCTGAGTGTGCTCACCCTTGACAAATGGGCAGTTTGGGGAATGTCTCTCATGTTCAGACCTTTTTATAGTAAAAAAAAAAAAAAAAAAACCAAACATAGTAAACATTGATTTTTTTACTGTGAAGAATATATACAACATATGCAAACTCAGCCCTTGAAGTGAAGCCGAAACTAAACCGTTTCAACAGCTTTGCAATAATACAAGGGAGTTCTGAAATTACAAATGCCGCTTTCCCTGCTGTTTCTCAATAGCAAACTGTGTAAAAGCCTTTAATCACTTAATAGATACTCATATTCAAATGAGTAAAACTCCACACAGTGCTCTTAATATAATTAGTCCATTTAAAAAAAATAATTTTTCTAAAAGGCAGCAGCCCACCATGTCCTCATCAAGAAACATGCAGATTAAGTTCTACAGAACATACATTAGAATTCCAATATTACATTATTCGAAGTAACCTTAATAAGATGAAGTAACGTCCTCTCGTAAGTTCTTCATCCGCACTTACAAAAACCTGAAAACAGTCCTAAATAACGCACTGACCAAGAAGCATGAAAAAACCCTTCTAATCTCAAACATATACGTAAGGCAGAAATATGGAAAAGAGCAATTAACAGTCCTACAAAATTTCTGAAAACTATAGAGGGAAACAAGCAGACAGGGACTATAAAGGTAATTTTACAGAGAAAAGTTTCCAGCAAGACAGGAATCTGACGTGGCCCAATAATGACTATAAGCTACTAAATTACCATGAGAAAAATTATGTTAAGAACTCTTACAAAACCAATAGAAGTTCCTTCATTTCTGTAACTATGCACAATTTTAGCCAATTCAGGATACTAGTAATGGATTTTGCAACTTTACATAAAAGCCAAATATGCACTGCATGGCCACTGCAGTTTAAGAACTTAAAACAAGACGTGTTCTAGTCACAATCGTACAGAAGACTGAGTTTCGGTCTCTACAAAGAAATGCTGGCTTCCATATTTGCCATGGAGCAACCTGAAACAAAATGGCAATTCAGAATTAAGAAAGAACCAACTACAATTTATCGGGTTTAGTATTCAACAGAAATTTGACATAGGACAGGGAATTATTTTATGGTTTATCCCATGGAATCATTCTGGAAATTCATTGTCAGTTACCTTCCCTAACCTCACCAGAAATCCCATTGAGATAATGTTGATCTTGTTGTCCACAGATTTCTAAACTCTTCAGCACAAAATTAATTTTACTGTAAGTATCATTAAACTTACCAAGGTTCATCTGTAGGTTCCCAGCATACTAAACACACACTACAGGTAAAGCACATGGCTCTGTCATCTCCTGATGAAGCCGGCTGTAAAAATAAGAAGAAACACCTGAAATTTATATAGCTATGCACTATGAAACGCTTTCTGTGGTCACGTCCTCTCATTCTTCTAGTGGCATAGCAAAGCACCACAGATGTACGAAAGGCCACAAATTACACACTGTAAAGTCACAGTAATTCACATTAAAAAAAAAAAATACACCACAGTACTATAGAAGAAATTGAGAACCAACACCTGGGTGAACCTCTGGATAAAAACCACACAGATACAGAACAGAACTCACCACCACTGATAAGACGTCTCTTAGTTTTCAAAAAACTTTACAAGGTTCAAAAAATTTTTAAGTTCAACAAGATAACTGTACATCTGCGTGCTTGGAAAAAAAAACTATTTCCTATTATGCCTTCAATCTGCAGGAACATAAAGCATTCTATATCACTACTCTGCAAAGAATGGTTGTAATTAGCTGAGTGACATAGGAAAAAGAATAGAAACTTCAATTTTCTTAAAATTAAGCACTTCCATGTCCACATTTCAAGTCACTGAGATAGGCTTGGGAATATGCAGATGAAATTCTAATGTATGAATTACCTGCATTTCTCTTCCAAACTTTATTCACTTGCACCTATCTGGTTTTGCACTTGACATAATGAAGCAGACACAATGCCCAGCCATCGTTATCTAAATCCATACCATAACTTTTTCTTATTTCCATTTTTCATTCTTTGAAATTACTTCTACTATAAAAAAAAAGTAGCGGCATAAAATGTTGAGGTTGTATGTATTCACTAAGCTTAATAACTTAATAATGTGATCTTAGACCACTGTTTGTTACAACACAGTTTAAGTTCCGCTAAGTACCTATGGTTAGAGAACTCCAATGTCAAGCTTATTGCTTCTTTTGCTTTACTTTAATAAAAAAGCATATTGACTAAAAAATCTAACAAGAAGAGAGACTCTATATAATAATCAACTTTATTATTGTTTAACTCAGATCACTTTTGTCAAAGTGTTTTCTATGCTGAAGTTCCAAACAGTGTTTTCTGTGATCTGTACAAAAACAGAAGCAACTTCAAGGCATGTAAAACACCTGAAACTTACAAAAAGAAAAGAGCAGAATGACAATTTCCTTCTTTATGTTTTTTGCACCACTGAAGGAAGGAACCTACGAAAAAAACAACCAACCAAAACCACCATCAACAACAAAATACACACTAGATTGCTTCCCAAACCTTCACCTAGGGATCAAATACATAAAGAACTAAACCTTTTACCTGGTGATAGAACCCAGCTTGAGCCATAGGATCTGGCTGTGCCCACCTATAACCCACATGAGGCCATGAAGTGAATGTCTCTCGTCTGTTAGCTTCACTATACATCAAAGACCTAGGAAGGTGAAAAATTCTACATTACCCAAAACTGTAACTTAAAATATAAGTAACAATCATGGAAAAGTTACAAAGTTTTCTCATTTGCGTGCTTAAACTACCTCCTCATCAAAAGACTAAAAGCAATACAACAACCTGCAGGCTTTAAAGCAAGACTAATAAGATGAACTTCCCAGTAGCCTATTTGCTCTAACTGCAGCAAAACGTCAGCTATCCAAAGCTACTCTGTATTTAGGGAAGATGTAGAATCTGGCACAACAGAACTGCTAAAGAGTAACATAAACACTGAAAAATTTGGGTTTGTTAGTTGAACAGATACAAATATGGATGTTTAAAAATACTCCAAAGCATTTAACTGAATATGTGGTGCAAGCCTCCCAACACTTGTCACTCACTGCATACTATAATACTTAAAAGTTAGAAACTACTCAGTCACACCTCCTCTGCAACTCAACATCTACAGAGAAAAGACACTCCTCTACTTTCCACCTTCAGTGCATGTCCCTCTTCTAAATAGTACATAAGAAACAACTATCAGCTTTTCTTTCTCCTTGAGAGAAGTTTGTTCTCCGGTATCATCCCAAGAACTAGTGCTGCTAAATAGAAAAGTGCCTCACTTGTTTCTGCCCCTCAGTTTGAGGAGATTTTTGCTGCCTTATCAGAGAATGGTTATATTAAACATTTTGTACCAAGGAAGTAAATTGTTCTTTGAACAGCCACATAAGGGCTGTCTTAATTTGACATTATACCATCTTACAGGGTCAGATCTCAGAGAGCTCTAATAAAAAATACAACATGGCAAGGTACAGGTAGACCTACAAGCTTGAGGAGTGGAAGTTAGAGATTATATAAATTTTATTAAATTGAGTTGTAAGAAATCATAATATGCTTGCAAAATAGTATTTGTATAGAAACTTTCAAGAAGGAATTAATTTACAGACTTAGAAAATTTATCAGTATTCTAATTAGTCTTAGCTTATGAAGGTTAAAATAATGGACTACTTGCTTGTATACACATTAACATTTGGTTCAGAAAGAGATGTGAGGTAAAATTTCTCTGACTCCAAACACTTAGCAGATGAATAGAGTTCAGAAGCAGCATATATATATACACACACTATGCGAAGGTAACAACTTCCTAAACTTCTAAAACACAAACTAAAAGATGGGGATAAGTCCTTCTTGCATAAAGCGAAAGGATTTGACTTCATGATGCAGCACAGAATGTATGCTGTATCTTCGGTAGACAAAAGAGTGCTGTCTTTGCATTCGGAATAGCCATATGAGGAGTACATATGCTCTTAAAGCTATGCAGTTTCTGAACATCTCAACATTACAGTTTCAGTACCAGCTTGAGTAAAAACAGTAACTTAAGTAACTAGTCATATACACCTGACTGTTCAGATAAAACCCATAATCAAACACAATGAGGAGTATAGCTCAGGTGAACGAGCTTGTTACGATACCACCTAAGGACCTGTATTTAGGGCTGCAACCGTTATCTTTCCAAAAGCATTTGTGGGGTTTAAAAGCAAAGCAAATTCAAGCTGCCTGGCATTAAAGTCAGAATCCAAACAAAACAGTCTTGTGGCACCCATAGAGGTTTCTCTAAGTTTAGTAATACGTACAGCACATTGTGCATTGAATGGTTAATTAACAGTATGCATAAGAGCAATAAAGTACAGAACAGGACTAATTCCATTGGCAAACAAAGTCATCTAAGAGCTTATTCTGATATAACTAAGGGGTCAATCTTGTAACTTATTGTGTATTACTATACCTGTCCACAGATCGACCAGGTCCCACACCAAGTTCTGGTCGTGCGCTGGGTAAGAGGTAAGATAACCTATCCATCACAGAGGATGCTACAGGTAAGGCAGCAACATTTTGATTTATCTTCTTGAGTTCATTTACAATGGCACTGGCAACAGACTTCAAAACATGATGAGGAAGGTGGAACATAACCGTTGCCCACTAAATTAAGAAAAAAATTGTCTAGTTTATATTTTAAAATTGTAACATTTAAACAACAAATAGATCACAGAAGTGTCAAAAGCAAAAATCAAATACATGTCTTGCTTCTTCTCTTGATTTCAAGAAATAATACAAGAACAGACACACAGATTCAACATGGACATAATGCAAGGAAGGTCAGTAACTTCAGATTTCAAGCTAAGCTGGGTTTATCAGGAAGAAACTAACCTTGAAATGTCACACAGAAGGACTAAGGAAAACATAATACATTCCATCCTCTTCAAACAAAATCCACCACTCTAAGTCCAGCATTTCATATGTTTCAGTAATAGTAGCCAAGCAAATTAGACATAGGAGACAGTAGAATCATAGAATGTTAGAGGTTGGAAGGGACCTAGAAAGATCATCAAGTCCAAACCCCCTGCCGAAGCAGGACACCCTAGATAAGGTCACACAAGAACAAGTCCAGGTGGGCTTTGAATGTCTCCAGAGAAGGAGACTCCACAAACCCCACGGGCAGCCTGTTCCAGTGTTCTATCACCCTTACTGTGAAAAAGTTCTTCCTCATATTAACACTAAACCTCCTATGCTCTAACTTGCTCTCACTGCCCCTTACCCTAACATTGGATGACATTGAGAAGAGCCTGGCTCCTTCTTCCTGACACTGGCCCTTAACATATTTATAGACATTGATGAGGTCCCCCCTCAGTCTCCTCTTCTCCAGGCTAAAGAGACCCAGCACTCTCAGCCTGTCCTCACAGGGTAGATGCTCCACTCCCTTGATCATCTTGGTGGCCCTGCGGTGGACTCTCTCCAGTAGTTCCCTGTCCTTCTTGAACTGGGGAGCCCAGAACTGGACACTGTACTCCAGGTGGGGCCTCACCAGCACAGAGTAGAGGGGGAGGATAACCTCCCTCGACCTGCTGGCCATGCTCCTCTTAATGCATCCCAGGATGCCATTGGACTTCCTTGCCGCAAGGGCACACTGCTGGCTCATGGTCATTCTCCTGTCCACCAGAACCCCTAGGTCTTTCTCCCCAGAACTGCTTTCCAACAGGTCAGCTCCCAGCCTCTACTGATACATGGGGTTATTCTTCCCCAGATGCAGGACCCTACACTTGCTCTTGTTGAACCACATTAAATTTCTCACTGCCCAGCTCTCCATCCTGTCTGGGTCATGCTGGATGGCAGCAGTCTTCTGGTGTGTCAGCCAGTCCCCCCAGCTTCGTATCATCAGCAAACTTCCTGAGTGTAAACTCTATGTCTTTGTCCAGGTCATTAATGAACATGTTGAAAAGTATAGGACCCAGCACTGACCCTTGGGGGATACCACTAGCCACAGGCCTCCAGCTAGACTCTGCTCCACTGACCACAGCTCTCTGGGCTCTGTCCTTCAGCCAGTTCCCAATCCACCTCACTGCACAATCGCCCAATCCGCACTTCTTAAGCTTGGCTGTGAGGATACCATGGGAGACAGTATCGAAGGCTTTGCTGAAGTCAAGTACAGAGACAAATTCTCACCTTTGCAACTTTATGATTTGCCGCTGTTTCATGTGAGGTATTTTTTAAACCATCCTTTAGTTGTGTAATGAATAAGTCATATCCCTCTGTGCTAGAAACATCTACTTTTTCTATGCAAGCAGATAACAGTTGCTGAGCCTAAAATCCAGATGTGCAAGAAAAGTTAGCATCCATGTTAAATATCTATTGACAAGAATTACACTCATTTCATTACTCTGGGAAATGTAATTTGTCATATCCTACTTTATTCTACTATACCAGCATAATTCCCATAAAAGACCCAGAGTTGAGAAAGTAGTTCCAAACCTTACTTAGTAGGCCAATCAATGGATAAACTTTAGCTATAGTAACAGCAATTACTACAAGATCCCTCAAGGGCAAGATTACCAAATCACAAAATTTACAGAACAGTAGGGATTGGAGGAACAAGTTAAGTTAGTCATATAAACAATTAAAACAGAACATATATTAAAAGTAAGTCAACACACCAAAATCCTAAGTATTACACTAAGCAAAAATGTACACCTTAGTTTCCAACTTAAGGTGATACTAAATGTTTCGTTATATTGTCTCAAGCAAGGAGTAATCACATTACAACTGCGATAGTCAAAACAAAAAGAGTGAAGCCAGGTTTGTAGGGAAAATAGTTTTTCATTAGGCCAACTGACTAGCTAGAAAAGTTAGATTCCAGCATTAATTCTTCACAGCAGCAACACCATACTAGCTGATATTCTTTTTTTCCCTGAAAGTATAAAACAAACAAAAAATAAAATTCAAGGATGTCCAGCAGCCCAGACTGACGTCTAGAAATCACAGAATGTTAGGGGTTGGAAGAGACCTCGAAAGATCATCTAGTTCAACCCCTCTGCCAGAGCAGGCTTCCCTACAGTAGGTCACACAGGAACATGTCCAGGTGGGTTTTGAGTATCTCCAGAGAAGGAGACTCCTCAACCTCTCTGGGCAGCCTGTGCCAGTGCTCTGGCACCTCAACTGGGGAAAAAAAATTTCTTGTATTTACACAAAACTTCCTATGAAATGAATATAAATTCCATACATAAGCACTGATAAAGGTCTGAAAATTAGTCCTTATTTTTAGTCACTAAAAAGCTCTTTCATCTGAAATAATGCACTCTTGATGAGGCAAGCTCTTATTTGTTTGAGATAAGGATAACTTTAAAAAGCTACTGCCCTATGATACCTAACAACTAAGAAACTTTTCCATTACACATTGTTAACATCACACTAGAAACTCAGGGTCAAACATCTGGTTTCAGTATTTCTGAGAGTTATTTATATATCCCCCCTCCTCCCTTCTTACCTCTGTAACTGGCAACTCAAGTTGAACCACATCATCTTGTTTTGAAACAGGTGTTTGCAGAGCTGTGTCTAACAGTAAGATGCCATTGAGATCTTTCCTACATCCTACCGCATAATCATCCACAAAGATCACTTTATCCACAGCAGAAATATACTGACATTTCACCCGTCCACCTGGTTTAGCTATAAAGGGAAATACAAAAAAGCAAGATCCAGTTAGAAAAAAGTTTTTATAAAAGACCTTTAATACCTGTTCTGGAAAGTAATGTAACACCTCAGCAAAATCTCTTCCTGAGATGATCAAAACCTAGCATTTTAGCTACTACAACTTTCACCAAACTTTTGTATTTCCTACATTAAAAAAACAAACAATCAAAATCTATATGCCCCAGCAACAACTACAATCATTTTATTCCCATAATGGAAGTCCTGCTCCTACTAGGAGTACTAAAGTAAAGTTTTCAAGCCTAATGTAGATGCCCTATGTATTTGATGTTAGCTGACAATCAATAATAAGAATTAAATTGTACAAATCAGCATGAAAATTAAGACAAAACTACTACCATTAAGGCTGACTAATATCATTTCATCAAGAAAAGCAATACCCAAATGTCTGAAAGCTAAGTACTGCATATAACGTTCCAGTACTACACGTGTTCCTTGAGACACTATAGTAGCTTATTTCTACTCAGCACCACACATGTGATGTCATAACAGGTTAAAGAAGCTTGGTGGGAGTAGAGGAACACTGTTAGCAGGCAAATAAGGAAAGGCTGTGGCAATGGCTATTTCCCCAGAAATGTTTAATGTTACCTAACATTGTTACATGTCTAAGGTTGGAAATATTGTAAAACTAAATACACATAAGATGCTATCTGTGTAAAAGACAAATTGCCTTAAAGCATGGAAAGTTTAAGTTGCTGTTACAGATGCAAGCTGTATATATAAGTATATAGACACATCACCCAAATGACAAAGATGAAATTGCTGGATTGTCAACATAGACCTCTTCTTGTTGCAGAGGAACAGGAGTTTCACTAAATTTCGCATTAATCAAGACCTCTCCTTGTTGCTCTCCTCCTTCCTTAGACACTGGATACAGTTTTTATTATGAATAATTAAAAAAATAAAATAAAAATCAGCATTTAGATAGCTAACATCCAAATAAAGCAGCCAGATAAAGACAGTGACATAGAATCACAGAAGGGGTTGGAAGGGACCTTAAAGATTATCTATTTCTAACCCCTCTACCATGGGCAGGAACACCTTCCACTAGACCAGGTTGCTCAAGGCTTCATCCAACCTGGTTTTGAACACTTTCAGGATTAGGGAACTCACCTTCTCTAGGCAACCAGTTCCAGTGTCTCACCACCCTCACCGTAAAGAATTTCTTCCTACCATCTAATCTAAACCTAGCCCCTTTCAGTTGAAAACCACTACCCCTCATCATGCTGTCACTACACTCAATGATAAAGAGCTTCTCCCCGTCTTTCCTGTAGACCCCCTTTAAGTACTGAAAGGTCATTATAAGGTCCCCTCAGAGACTTCTTCAGACTGAACAACGTTAACTCTATCAGCCTGTCCTTACAGGGCAGGTGCTCCAGCCCTCTGATCATTTTTATGGCCCTCCTCTGGACCTGCTCAAGCAAGATGGTGGTTTTCTTACGCTGGGGACTCCAAGCTGAACACAATACTCCAGGTGGGGCCACACCAGTGCAAAGTAGAGGGGAAGAATCACCTCCCTCAACCTGCTGACCACACTCCTATTGATGCAGCCTAGGATACGACTGGCTTTCTGGCCTGCAAGTGCACGTTGCTGGCTCATATTCAGTTTTTCATCCATCAAGACCAAGTCTTTCTTTGCAGGGCTGCTCTTAATCCACTCGTTGCCCAGTCTGTATCGGTGCTTGGGATTGCCTCAACCCAGGTGCAGGACCTTGCACTTGGCTTTGTTGAACTTCATGAGGCTTGCACAGGCCCACCACTCAAGCTTGTCCAGATCTCTCTGAATGGCACCCCTCCTTTCCAGCATGTCAACATAATTCTGTCATCTTCACACTCTGATAAAATTAAATGGAAATTAAAATGTCTCCAAATACAGGGCACATCAACATGACCACACTACATCAGTGGTATTCTCTCTTGATAACTCAGGTCAAAAATAGTTGTTAGCTACCCTTCTCATCAAAATTTTGGAAGCTACTCTTATACTCTTAGAGTATGGCTTGACAGCTACACCCAAAGAGCGGCTGTCAATGGGTCCATGTCCACGAAGAGGCCAGCGACAAGTGGAGTCCTTCAAGGATCAGTACTGGGACCAGTCTTGTTCAACATCTTCGTTGGTGACACAGAGAGTGGCATTGAGTGCACCCTCAGCAAGTCTGCCATTGACACCAAACTGCATGGTGCGGTTGACATGCTGGAGGGGAGGGATGCCATCCAGAGGAACCTGGACAGGCTGGAGAGGTGGGCCCATGCCAACCTCATGAAGTTCAACAAGACCAAGTGCAAGGTCCTGCATCCAGGTCAGGGCAATCACAAGCACTGACATAGGCTGGGCAGGCACTGGCTTGAGAGCAGCCCTGAGGAAAGGGACTTCAGGGTGTTGGTGGATGAGAAGCTCAACATGAGCCACCAGTGTGCGCTTGCAGCCCAGAAGGCCAACCATATCCTGGGCTGCATCAAGAGGAGTGTGGCTGGAAGGTTGAGGGAGGTGATTCCACTCTCGTAAGACCTCACCTGGAATATTGCATCCAGTTCTGGAGCCCCTATTCCAAGAAAGATACGGACATGCTGGAACGTGTCCAGAGGACCACAAGAATAATCAGAGGACTGGGGCATCTCTCCTATGAGGACAGGCTGAGAGAGTTAGAGTTATTCAGTCTGGAAGAAGAGAAGGCTCTAAGGAGACCTTTGTGGCCTTCCAGTATCTGAAGGGGGCCTACAAGAAAGCTCGTGAGGGACTTTTTAGGAGGTCAGGTAGCAACAGGACTAGGGAGAATGGATACAAACTAGAGGAGGGTAGATTTAGATTGGACATTAGTTCTTCTTTGTTAGGGTGGTCAGACACTAGAACAGGCTGCCCAGACAGGTTGCAGAAGCCCCATCCCTAGAAGTTTTTAAGACCAGGCTGGATGGGCCTCCAGGCAACCTAAGCTAGTAGAAGGTGTGCCTGCCGATGGGAGTGTGGTTGGAAGTAGATGATCTTTAAGGTTTCTTCCAACTCTGACAATTCTATGATTCACAGAAACACAGAATATTAGGAGTTGGAAGGGACCTCGAAAGATCAACTAGTCCAACCCCCCCTGCCACAGCAGGATTCCCTACACCAGGTCACACAGAAGCACGTCCAGAAGGGTCTTGAATCTCTCCAGAGAAGGAGACTCCACAAGCTCTCTGGGCAGTCTGTGCCAGTGCTCTGGCACCCTCACTGGGAAAAAATTTCTA
>VWZX01005802.1:75314-86985 GCA_013399015.1 Galbula dea
TCTCCCTGCCCAACTCTCCAGCCTGTCTAAGTCTCACTGAATGGCAGCACAACCCCCCGGTGTGTCAGCCACTCCACCCAGTTTAGTGTCATTCTATATGCCTTTGCCTGCATTAATAATACTACAATTTTAATGAGGTCCCTTCCAACTCCTATTCTATATGCCTTTGCCTGATTAAGAATACTACAATTTTAATCACTGCTGTAACAGTCAGAAACACTTCAAGAGCCCTGGAACCACTTGATAATTGTGAAGTCCTGAGTCCTAGGTCAAAATAAAAAGGTCCTCTAAATGGCAAATTAACTAGTTTCAAACCATATTTTTGTCAATACATCGGAGTTCCTGACACATGACTTTCTACAAATGACACAGATGCAGGCAAGGAAGTAATTCTACAGAAAAATAATGGTTTTGACAAAAATTCAAATATGAGTTTTTAACATCTTTAAAAGTATTAATTCCAACTATGTACTATCAAGTTAACTTAACTATTAAGTAAATAAGTTAACTATTAAGTAACTTAACTATTAAGTAAATAAAGTGAAAGGTATCTGATGCTTTAAGCTAGAAACCTCAGATTTGCATGGTGTTTGCAGTCTTTTCAGTGTGATCCAAGTGATGGATCACTACAGGACATTTTCTTTAGCACATCACCTTTCTCCTGCTCCTTCTCAGAGAAAAATGGAAAAAGCAGCTCACCAGCCCCTGTGGCTTTCCAGACTAGACGATTTTTGTTCTATCATTTTTGTAGTGAAGCTAGTGAAATCTCATGTCTAAACCACCAAATAGCTACACTAATATCCTCTGTGTAAGTAGTCTCAATTTTTTAGAAGCCAATGCAGATTACTAGTGAGGTAGATAACATCCCTAAATAACATATTTCTGACCCATTAACAAAACAAAAAGTCATAACTGTAGCACAAGAAACATTGCCTAACAGTTGTGATTCTCACTGTGCTGGTTAATATTTTAGTCGGTTACACTGAGAGAAAGACTTTGGCCAAACTACCTCTACAAGGTTATTTACAGTTGTAGGTTATATTTTATTTGAAGTACATAAAACAAAACAAGCTCCCTTAACTTAAGTTGATGGAGCTGCAAGGAAATGATTCAATCAGTATTCAATGTGGTTTCAACACATAGGAAATACATTCTGCAACTGACTAGTTTACACTTTGAATAGCCTCTGAACTGCTGACAAGCTATTTTGTAAACTTAGGAGTTTCATTTTGAAGTTCAGAAAACACATTTCAAGATGATTCTACAACTAGTCACAAACTAGACTGTAGTTCACATAAAGCTTGCCATATGATTAAAACAGTGCGTTGAGAATCAGGAAACAAAAGAATGTAGAAGTCACCACTATAAAAGAACCGTGAAGAAAAAAGCACCTGGAAAGGTTTAATCATCTTTAAAGTACTGGCCAGAAGGGTCTTTTCTAACTCAGTACCAACATTTTACAAGGTGTCAAAGGATTCTGACCAATATCCTTTGAAAAACCTACCCAGTGCCACTACAACATTATGTTCAGTCTGTCCAGACTGGTTAAGTTTACTAGCAGTAAGTAGTGATCTGCATCGTCACAAATCACAGTTCAAAAGTTTCACGTAAATTCACTATCTGACTTAAGCCAGATCATCAAAGCCCAATTGTTACTCTCATTTTAGTCCCAATTTCTTCACCTGTAAATTATTTTGGGTGGTTGAAGGAGAAAAAGTAATTAAAAATTTTTACAAGTTTACTTTTCAGCCTTGGCACAAGTGGATCATAGCTTCTCCTAGTATCTCCAGCTTATCTGTCTAGGTTTAAATCCAAAACAACTCACAAAGAAGTCATTACGGCTTTTGTCGTTCCCTGTAAGGAACCCTGGCAAGCTGCTAGTACGCTAGAAATGCAAGGCAAATACCATACCACATTATCTATAATAATCTTAGAATTAGCAACTTGGAAACTTAAAACAACAGCAGAAGAACATCAGATTACAAAACTGAAGAATCTGAGAAAAGGAACACTGCCTCTCTGCCTTTTTTGTTTTGAACTATGCAGAACAGAAACCAACAATTTCCTGTGATCAAAATCTGACCTACAAAAAAATATTACAGAAAACCAACTTCTCTGGAGACTACATAACATACTATGCAGCATCTACTGTGCCCCCTTGTCTGCAGGCATTAAGATGAACCAAACTAATTAAAGAATTAGCCTTGTATTTCAAGAAGTAGAATGAAAAAGCTTGACACCATTTCTCTGCTATAGGTAGCTTTAGCCTTAAAGCTTCAGAGCTTAAGAGAAAGTGGCTGTCACCTGAATATGCATGATCACCATCATCAAGTGATGTAGGTTAATGATAGTAACACCTTTGATCATTTTCATTTTTAATTTAATTTTCAATTAATTGAAAAATAATTAATTCACCTTTAAAACTACCAGGCAGGAATGGCACTAAAACATCACAAAATGAGTAATTCGCTTGACAAGAAGCTCCCAAGGCACAGCATGCAAAAAACTCAAATAGTTTCTAAATCATAGTAAACTAATACTTTCATCTGCAACTACTGAGAGTGGTAAACACACACATCGTATTACTCACTCCATAATGCTAAGATCCAAGACCACTCAAATATCTGAAGGAAAATCCATAACTTCAGTCTATAAATGCTATTATGTCTCTTAGATTAAGAACTAAAGTAGCATCTTTGGAGAAATAGAAACTCCATGAGCAAAAAGCACATAATACGTGCACTGATTCTAGTTGCTGCACTTCCAACTTAAACTTGAATATCTAAACAGTATCTCAGTACTCATTTCAAAATCATGCAACCATGGGAAGCTAAGTGGATAAAATTTCAGGAGATCAAAAGCCCTATCTATTTTATTCATTCTGTATTGTTAGATTTGAACATCAAGCTATTTCATGGCAGAAGAATCAAAAAACTCAAGAGAAAGGAATAGTACAACTGCAGAAATCCTTAAAATTTACTGACAAATATAAAATGCTTATCTTCCCCTTTCTATTGCAAAGTGTAGGTGTAGAGCTTCAAGCTTAGGAGGTATCACCCATGGTAATATGCTCTGTGAAATTCTTCTTCCAGAAGCCAGGATAGCAGACAGCAAAACTATCCTTTCCATAAGAAAGGGAAAAAAAAAATTTGCATGCTGTTGCCCTCATTTGTTGCGAGGCAGGTGCCTTACCTTTTGCTACCTTCTGACATAACCAACTGAAAAATCCAGTTAGCAACTATAACATCTCACGGTATGCTGCCTAAATAACACAACTTTGCCAAAGCAAGCATACAAGAACACTTGTAGTTTGAGGAAGTTCTACAGTACATGTAAAAAAACCCAAAAATACAAAAACCAAAACACTACACAAACCCTGTCTAAAAGTTTAACTTGCTATCTTAACTTGCTCATCTTCAGGAGACGATTTTGAACTAATAATACATAACTTATATGTATTAGAATGTACATATTAGTTGCAAAGTATAACATTTTCACACAATAGAGTACAAACAGCAAAGCACTGCAAGTCTAGAAGAAAGTTGTCTTTAACTTGTTTTACATCAGTGGCTCCCAAAGGAAACAAAGACAGTGGTTATGAACGTTTGGGAACACAGTAACAAGAAGATGGCCAACGCATGGACATGACTGCTCATCATTACTAAATTTAACAGTTCTAGATTCTCTCTTGTTTCTCCTCCTCACCTACATCTTCAGTAGAAATTTCAGCAATGTAGTTTTATCTTCCATATCTACACCCAGCCCCTTATTTGCTCTAAACATCATCTCAGCAGAACACTCTGTTGCCACCACAAAGATGCTCCATGGGTCCCTCCTCTCCCAAAAGGAAAGCAGTCTCCAACTTTAGGAAAGGATGGAAAGCAACCTATTGGATGAAAACTAGTTCAAGTTGTGATTTTAAATGAATGATGTAGCCTGGCTTAAACCAGCTATACACAAGTAACATGTTCTCTTTTACACTTCACTATGTAACACACATCTCCAGCTGCCTCATTATACCTGGAAGAGCAGTCCCAAATGGTTGATTAAAGAAAAAACAGATTCAGAGCTGAAACAGGACAGAAAACTAAAACAGTTCTCCAAACAGCAAGAAAGCTAATGGAGACAGGAACACTCAGCTTAACATTGCCTTCAAACTCCCTTATTTGCCATAATTGGATTTAGTTAATCAAGAACAAGACATGATCTACAGTTTTATCTTTTCCTTCAGCAACAAACAGGACAAAATTGCATCAGTATCTATTTCATTATATGATAGCTGGTTTTAATAATTATTATTAGAGTAGAAAGATGTGTTATCTGGACCAAAGCATTGGAGACTGTCATATGACTATTAACTAGATGTCCCTGATCAAGCAGCTACTAACAAGTTAGCATCACTTTAAAAGGTTTCAGAACATAAACAAAAACCCACTGAGATCAAGGCAGCTCTTACCTCACTAGCTTTGCAGGCATAGGATTCTCTTCCACTCTACAGACTTAAACAGAGACTGAATAAGCAGGAAGACACTGGTGAGCTTTTTGTGCCCACACTCTTTATGTTGTTTCAGAGCTCTACGTATCTGACGCTGCTGCCTTCTATGCCACACAGAAGTCACAGCTTTGTACCATTATCCTGAGAACAAATTACGAAAGTTCTCACAAAGTATTCTACAATCCTTCCTGCAAACTCAGGTAAATTGTGAAAATTTAAATCCCTGCAATTCTGCAAACATCTCACAGAAGACTGTGAAAATCTATGATCAAAATTTTCAGGAAACTTGCATTTCACAAATTGCAGACAGATTGTACAGCATCCACCTAGAACCAGAGACAGACTCCTTATTTTCCCAGTCTTTACTGCCATCAGTCCTGCTTCCTACTTCCCTAACCCGTTCTAATCCTTTCCCCATTGTCAACCAGCTACTCCACCATAGTTCTCAATCCCATCCCTCACCCCGCTAGCTTTACCTTTCCATAAGGAGTTTTTCATGGCAGAGTCTCTGCAGCCTGTTGCCAAGTAAACAGTTTATCAAACTCTTCTCCTACAGCTGCCAAATCCTCAGATGACATCCTGACTGCTTCACACTCAGACAGGTCAGGGAAGTGCTGGGGACCAAAGTTTTCCCTCCATGAACCGTACAGGGCTCTGAAGAACAGTCAACAAGCTATATGCTATGCAAGCCTTCATTAACCAGCACTTGAAACTAGGTATGTGTTTTCACTAATGCTACTGATTTTCAAGACCGCTTAACTGAAAAGCAAACACTCTCCCCTTTTAAGTTACACATTAAAAAAAGAAACAAACAAACAAACAAAAGCAATAAATTACTCAAAGAACATCCCTAGCAAATACATTTCCTCAAGAAAATTTTAAACATAATAGTATTTACATTAATGGGACAGATAAGCTATTATTTCCGTAATTTTAAACTTTTAATCTAGGCTCTAAAACAAAAGCTGTTCTTTCTCCCCTGCTTCTCGTGCATCATCCTTATCTGTTGTCACGTTAACAGGTGAGACCCAGATCCAGAAGTCTGCCTGTCCCCAAATCCCAGGCCTTCACTGAACTTGACCTCTTTGCCCTAACATACACACAAATTCTCAAAGTAAATGTTTTGCATAGACCAGACTTCCTGTCCACTTTTTGACTAACAGTGTGCACTGGGGCCTTACCAAATCATTATACTCTTCACAGAAACAAGGTAGCAAACGAATTGGGCCAATACACAATCCAATATTTGACACCACAGAAGCTGCAAGTGTTGGTTTCCATGTATACTTGACAAATGGAAGAACTGAGGGCAATAGCTGTTCTTTCTTGAATCTTTCACTCAGTGATAAGCACTCATCTGGTGACTGCAAGCAGTCACTGCAACTAAGAGAGCATTAACTATTTAAAGGACAGCTGTCAAGTAGCAGAAAGCAATACTGTGGCATCACTTCAGAACCACCAGGAAAGAACTGACCACATGTGAATTTTTTATTTAAAAATGAAAAGTGGTGAGCAGCTACTGATCCCAGTCCAACTGGTAACATGAGAAAAGCTATCTCATACCATGAGCCAGGACACACTAATATGCTCAAAAGTTGTCCAAGAGCCCACATGACTGTAAGCATTATCTTAATCTCCAAGACATCCTAAGAAGCATTATTGAAAGACAACATACTGTTCACGGCGAATTAAAGCAGCCTCGGAACAGTAAGGATGGACAGCCGTGTTTCCTGATTTAAAAGCAACCCAAAATAACAGATCAAAACCATACCAAGTTAGAAGTTTGAGAGAAACAATTAAGGTGAATCTTCAGACTAAGATAGATTTTTCTTATACTTTGTTTTACAAGTCCTAAATATTGTATTTCACTTAAGCTCAAGTTATGCAATAGCAACCATAAAAATACTTTATAAACAATACAACTAAAGACTCAGATCCTACTGAGTCAGCTAACATTATGGTTCGTTGCTAGAAATGACCAATAATGGGACAGGAGTGTAGACTAGATCCAAACTGCTGACTACCATGATGTTCAGAGTGGTAAAAAGACCAGGGCTTCTAAAGATCACTAGCCTGGGCTAGCGATCTAGATCAAAATCAAAAACCTTCCCCACATTTCCATTACTTTAAGTCCAACAGAGATTTACCTGCTTTCTTTCATAATATTCTGGACTTGAACTAATCAATTATCTCTGCTAGAATACATTTCTGCCAAGTTTCTCCTACATTTTATAGAATAGAGTATACAACACAACTGAGAGCCAAGCCATATTATGCTTTCACATAAGCATATGAAAAGCTGTCTTGACCAAAGCTGAAGCATAATCAGCACTGAGGCTAAAAAAATCAGTATTCTCCCAAGAAGTCTCCAAATCAATGAGAAATACCTTAACTAACCGCTAGATGGAATAAGGCAGGAAATAAAAGTTAAATCCTTGACGCAGAGCACAGTGTTTCTTCTTCAGGTCAGCAAGTAGCATTTCAAGATACGCCCTCCTGCAGAAGATCTTTTTCAAAGTCCATTTGCAGAGGGCTAGGAGACTTCTGATTGTCTGACATGAAAGCATTCTGTAACCTTGAATAACACAGGGGTACCGTTGCAATGATAGCCGTGAAACCATCAGTCCAGATATGAACGATCTGGCAAGAAAATGGAAAATGTAGTGCTATCTTGCTTGGCAACATAACATGTACCTGCATTGCTGTCTGTTGTTACATATGGATCCCTCCAATAAACACAGTAATGCAAATACCTCTTTAAAGGCATATAAAGTGATCTCTATTTTTACTCTAGCTTCCAGATGTGTTTCCACAGAGCCTGCAAATATCAATTAATGGCATCCTGACAGTCTGGCAAGACACATGGCAAGTAAAAGGGATATCTGACATGCTCTGATTAAGCTAGCAAACAAATGGAGCACACAGTAGACTAGCTCATCCCTAGAGCTGTATTTGGAGACTGATCATCCACTCTCTGGTTACCAGTGCTCAACTTGAAACGGAGAGCACAAATATTTAAATGCCTGAGAGGGAAAATAAAGTACCTGCATGACAGATTCAGAAGTAATCCTGACTAATCACTACTAGCAAACACACAGAAATGCATAATACCCAGTAATCACAGGAATTGTCCTTGCACTCTCAGTCTGGCATAGTGTGCATGCAACAGCCTTAGCAGAACAAAAATTACAACCTCGTGACCAGGTAATACAAAGGTTAATGTTAAAAGATCACCTGAACTTCCCTTTACCAATGGTAGTCTCATTCACTACCATGCTCTGGGCTGTTGCAAATGATCAGCTGGCCCTCCTGAATAGGTCTAGAGTGCCCATACAAAAAACCGATTAAAGATGATCACAGACTTTCAAGAGATACATCTGATGAAGATTCAGTGTGTTATAACAATAATCATAACCCTTACTGGATTCCTACAGTTTAGGCTCAGCAGAACAATCTCTAGATCATTACATACATCAGACCAATGATGTTCACATGAGAAACTGAAGCACACAGACCACAGATCACATTCTAATGTTTAGACCCGATTTACAGCTGAACTATCCTTTGGCTGTGAATCTTTTGTCTTGCTCTTTTACACACCAAAGAGAGAAATCTGCATTTACATTTTAATGAAGGCAGTCTCCACTGTTCCACCAGTATTCCACAGGTTCAATCTTTTCACTGAGAATGAGCTCAAAGTTTAGTGTATTGCCACAGTGAACCATAATTGCAAACGAAAGCATGAATGAGGCCTGGTGGCGTTTCCTTTTCTCTCCCCCTTCCTTGATGAGCAATGCTTTTTCTTGCTCTGCTTTCTAGACAGATAGACCTGCTATGTTTTGTCTTGCCTTGGGTGATGAGCAACAGCATTTCTGTCCAATATAAATGTTTTAGCAAGGCAAAGGGCCTGCAGCCTCAATTACCAAGGAGGACAAGCAGTCTCTCAAGAGAAGCAGTTTTAATTCCTAGGGATTCTATTTTTAGTTAGGGCACCAGAAGTCCCTGAAGCAACAATATCCTTTGACCTGTCATTTATGGCAAGGGAGGGAGCAGGGACAGAGTTAGTCTCAAGGTCTGAGTGTCTAACTACTACCATCCTACATTAAAAGAGCTCATGCTGTACAGAGTGGGCAAACATCACAGATCAGTTGCATTCCCTTTCCCTCATCTTCCCAAAGAAGAGGTGAAGAGGGAGAGAACAAGCAAGCATGGTTGCTAACAGCCCTAACAGACACCAACTTCCAAAATGAGCCAAACTGCTGACATGCGTGCCAGTCTGAATGTGTAAGGACATTCATTTAAAGTTTCTTCAAACTAAACTAAGGTTATATTTTTTTCTTTCCAGCAATGTAATCATCAGCTGTACTTCACAGAAAAGATCTAGGTAGATTGCAACCAATTCTGGTGTTTCATGCTGCCACAGAGAAGACTGACACTAAAGGAAGTATACATGACTGAAAGTACAAGTCAGAAGCAAAGCAATAAGTCATTTTAAAATAGTTACTATTTAGGGGAGAATTGTCATTAGCTTTTTGAATACTAAATAAAATCTCTTGCAAGGATCTTATCAAACAAATGTGTAAAATAAGAGCTTAGGCTTTGATTTACTGTTCACTTCTTTTTCTCTTAATGACAATTAAACACTTACATAGACAACCAATTATGGATTAATCCTTGCTTTATGCCCTCTTTAATGCCCTCTTCTTCCAAAACTTAAAAGCAATTCCCAAATTCTAGCAATTGCTTGAAGTAAGAAATGAAGTTATTAATAAAAAAAGCACTTAGAAGAGAAAAAAGGTAGAAGAAAGGGAATTATAGAAGCAGCATGATCTGAATTCTGAACAAAGCAGGAAATGCCACACAACAGCCTCATTTTCAATACAAGCAACCACCAAAAAAGCAACTGGCAGCTTCTTAATAATGCCACAAAACTTTTTTTTAATGCCCCAAAGACTTATCCTTTACACTTTACAATGTAATAACTCTAACTTATGAAATGAAACCACAGATTTTTGTCCTGTTCTCCAG
The DNA here is from genome assembly GCA_013399015.1 of Galbula dea. Classification (NCBI taxonomy): domain Eukaryota; kingdom Metazoa; phylum Chordata; class Aves; order Piciformes; family Galbulidae; genus Galbula; species Galbula dea. Next base: position 84,838 of record VWZX01005802.1, read on the forward strand.
TGTGACATTGTAATACTGCTTTTCAAGATGAAAGCATACACATTACCTAGACTACATCATCTCTGTACAATCACACAGAATCACAGAATATTAGGGGCTGGAAGGAACCTCTGGAGATCTAGTCCAACACCCCTGTCAGACCAGATTCGCCTAGAGCAGGTTGCACAGGATGGTGTCCAGGCAAGTTTTGAATATCTCCAGAGATGGAAACTCCACCACCTCCCTAAGCAGCCTGTTCCAGTGCTCCCCACTCTCAAAGTAAAGAAGTTCCTCCTTATGTTTAAAGAGAACTTCCTATATTCTAGTTTTTGCCTGTTACCTCTTGTCCTGTTACTGGGTACCACTGAAAAAAGACTAGCCCCATCCTCCTGACACCCACCCAATAAGTATTTATAAGTACTGATAAGATTCTTGACATTACTACACCGTGTTCACGTGGCAAACATAAACCCTTCACTACCACTACTCAGCAAAGCTACATTCTATTAGCAGCCTTCAATTACACAACTGTAAGAAAAACCTGAATGTGGAAACACACAACTAGTAAGAATCATCTCTCTCTATTCCAAGGGCTGATCTCACAATAGACTAAGCCCCCCATCAATATTGTGACAAGTACTATAGTTTAACAACCATTAATGAACCAGGAACAAAGATGTTAATGGCATATGGATCTTTTTCTATAGAGCTAGCTTGTAGATAGTACAAAACCATCAATGGGCAATGTTGAAAGTTGTTTCACAGTTATGTAGATACTACAGTCCTAGCCTCCACAAAGTCTGTACATAATCATGCCTCCTTAACATAACAGCAGGGATAATGTTACTAGCACCAGAAAAAGTCAAGATACTCAGCAGACTGGAGAACTATACAAATATATATAAAAATATACCATCAAATAATTTTATGAAGGATTCTGATCCTAAATAACTCTGAGCTATAAAGCAAATTACACCTTAAGAAATAAGACTTCTTAACAAACCCAGATTAAGGCTCAATAAACAACTACAACATCACATCTCAATAAGAACTAGAGCTCCATCTATCCTGCATAACATGCTTATTCTAATTTTTGGGAGATTCAACATTACGTTATGCACAAGCATCCGTGAAAAACTAAATTAAAAAATACAGCCATACATATCACAGCCTTCCATCCCTATTTAACCATTTAATAACCACGACAACACATATTACAAAAGGAAAACGCCTCGGTGCTGCCTACACGAGTATCTCTGCCCCAAAGAGCAGAACTGTTGAGGCTTGAAAAAAAAGAACGGGTGAAAAAAAGCCAGGGGAAGTCCCCGGCACTAAGGGCCCAAACTATGCACTGCCTCTCCCCTGCGAGCCACCTCATGCAGAAACTTCTCGCCCTCCACGACACCTGTTTTCAGCAAGCCTCTGCCCCGCTGCTTTGCAGCGCCGAGATCGTGTTCTGCCGCCGTCCAGGGGCTAACACGGCCTGCTCCCAATGCCGCCTGGGCCATGGCCGAGGGGCCCAGCAGGCCGCGGGGACCTTGCGCTCACCGTTGAGTGCCGACGCCTGTAGCGTGGCCCCCGAGGTGCCGTCGATTACTTTAATGGCGCCGCGAGAGGTCACGGCCAGGATGGCGTTTAACGCCGGGTGGTAGCACAGGCTGCAGAGACCGTCGGCGTCGCAGCGCAGGCAGCCGTCCCGCAGCAGCAGCCATTCGCAGGAGCCCGGCCCTGTCGCCACCAGCCCGGGCCCCCCAGCCGGCGCCGCCGACCCCGAAGAGCAGGAGGCCGCTGCAGCCATCTTCCCGACCGCTGCCGCCGCCACCGCCCTCAGGACAAGAGGCTCGAGGGGAGCCGCTCACTGACAGTCCCTAGAGCCGCCGCCACCAGTCACCATCCGGGTCCGGGAGAGGGGGAAAGGGAGAGCGCCAGCGTTAGCAGGAAGTGACACAACCACGCCGGATGCGGAACCAACCGCTAGCCTGACATGGGGAAGGGGTGGGAGCTAGTAGCCACTTGTCACGGGGAGGGGAAGGGAGCAAGGAGAAAGGTGGGGTTCCGCTGCGCGCGTAGGCTCTCTCTCCTCTTCTTGCTCCATGAGCGCGCAGCCGCTGGTGGGGGCCGCATAAAGGGCATGCACCGCCCTTGTTGGGGCGGGGGCGGGGGCGGGGG
>VWZX01005802.1:87097-110377 GCA_013399015.1 Galbula dea
GGGAAGGGAAGGGGAGGGGAGATGGGAGGGAGATGTTGTGCTCGTGTGCGAGGATGGAGTGGCGCGGTGAGTCCTGCCTCAGCGCTACGGCAGACTTGCTTTGTGCGGGCTGTTCAGCTCGGGCGGTGGTGCGCCAGAGGTGGTCCACGCGGCTTTGGTTCTGCTGGGGAGAACGCCGTCGGCAATCCGAGGCCGCCGAGAGAAGGTTTCTGCCTCAGGGTGTAGGGTTGCGTTGCTGTGTCGTGGAGGAATTCGCGTAGCTTCGCCAGTCTGCCTCTGTTTGCTCCAGTGCTTGGGCACGAGCTGCTAGCCGCCTTTTTTCCCTCCCCTTCATCGCTGCGGTGTCGTTACTACTTCGGAAAACTGGGTCATAAGCGGGCGAGCGCGTTTGCTGCCTTCTGCCTCATGGAAACCGGAGCGGGGGTTCACTTTTCATACACTGGCTCTGAGACATTTTTCTTCTATGTGAAGAGGGATATTAGAAAGTACCTATTTTAAGTTGCCTCCAGCTTTGGTACCAAGCGAAGAAGCCAAGTGCGAGCTTTTCTGTTGGAAGAATAAGCCGGCCCTTGGGAAGGGTATCCCTGGAGGCGAGGACGGTATCGTTGCGGGGTATGTGTCTGTTTGTAAATATGCGTGATGGTTACAGGTTTGGGGTTTTTTTCTCAGAAGAAGTTGGGACGGAGGCATTGTACCCATTAACGCATTTTGTTCTGAAGCAGTATTACCTTGCTACAAAAAATGACAATTTAATACAACATTTTGTATTTTGTTGAGATTTTCCCTTCTCGCCCACTGGAACACCAGTGCAGCTTGTATAGCTAAGCCTAGCAATAGGCATTGTTTTAAGTGACACGTTATACTAAAAAAAATTTAAGAAAGCTTTTAGGCTACTGATGGTCTTCAATATAATGAATTTTCAAATACAATGTGGTTTCCTACAGAAGTGTGGTATGTCATTATAGGCTGCGAAGGCCAAGCTCCTACAGGAGAAACTAGACAAGGCGAGGTCAGTTTCTTACAAGAAAGAAGTTAGATAGCCTGAGAGAGAACGTGAGAGTCAGCTAGTAGCCTTGCAGCTGGACACAGAGGCTCACAGTTTTGGCATGCTGTCCTCCACACAGCTCACAGCATCAGTCTTACCACATTTGCATGTCTTCGAAGTGCACTGTTTTTATCACATTTATGGTAGTTGTTTTTACCTATTGTTACATCTTAATTGGTCTTTGTATATGAAAGTATCCCTTGCTAATTCGTCAGTATACTTTGTGTATGAAGGTGTTATTTATTGGTCAGTGCCCTTTCTGTGTGAAGGTAATTGGTCATTATCCTTTCTGTAAAAGTATAAAAGCAATGTTACTAATAAAACTGCTATTGCTGTTGAATGTGTGTGTTGTGTCCATCTCAGCAACAACACAGAAGAGTATTTTTATTAGGACCCAAATTAGCACATGTTGCCGTAACACGCTAATGATTTAAGAAAAATGGTGTCTGTGGAAAGAAACCCACGTGGGCATGTGTGCCACCCAGGCTAGTCAAATTGTCCTGAGAGCAGAAATCAGCAGCTTTTAAGCTTGTTTCTCTACTTCAAGAAACACATTGCAGACCAATAAAGACTTGTGACAAAAAGCAGATCTCAAGTCGTATGTTGTCTCCACATCAAAGAAATTTATTTCATATACTTTCAAATAGGTATAGTTCTTCTGATAAACAACATTATAGGTGATGGGTGGAAGAGGAAGAAAGACATGTACATGTCTGGCTGCTCAGTACAGAAGATCATCCAAAAAGCATGTCTTACTGAACTATGATACCCATGTTACTACCTTGAAATGAGGCATTTTCATCTTGGCAAGGGAACTTTTTGCTAGATGGACATGCTCCAAGTTTCTAGTTTTGACAGATAGTAGTGTTTTAATGTTTTATCACCAAAAAAATTTAGCCTCAAAGATTGAGACTGATGACATATAGGAAGACAGATGTATCTTAATTCAGTAAATATAAATGAGCTTCACACATTCTGTAAACATGTTTAATTCAAAATTTTTATAAAATACATCTTGTATTTACACACCTACCTCATCTAAAAATATGAGTTTGCTGAATGCAAAGTTATTACAAACTATCAGAACCATCTGAAAGGTGTTTGTGCATATTTTTCACAGCATACGCAAGGAGTAACCCTAGAGATACTATGATTAAAAGGTGCAAATCTGCAATTGTGTACAACATATGTACTATGTGAAGTGCATCTCTACTCTGGATATTACACATGCTAAGTCTGTGGAAAGGAAGTTAAAATTTCAACTATAAATTTCATAAACATTACTATAGAGGATATTAAGATATTTGGAAATAAAAAAACACTTGCATTTTTGAATATTCATAGTCATTTCAGATGCACAGGATCCATTATGAATAAAAAAAATGAACAGCTATGCAAAAAGGAACTATGCTTAAAGCTCTACAGCAGCATAGCAAACTAAATGAGTCCTTGCCCTCCATGTTTGTGGTGGTATCAGTTAAATAGATTCACAGAGTCTAGACTGAGTCTTCTAATACTAGTTGGATATTCCCATTAGAAAAGAAATTTCATGAAAAATAGAAGTAAGACCAGATTATCATACAAGTTTCCAAAACTGAGGAGGTAAGACCAGCTTATCATACAAAGTTCCAAAGCTAATGCGCTGTCTTTTTCTATGCAGTGTAACTTGCTTCTTTGTTTTAAGAATAAGGTATGAATGCTCACAAAACACTTGCAGATAAGAACTAAGCTGCTAGTATAACTGATGTAGCACAACTCTGCAGTAATTCCACTAGCATTTCTGCAGAAGTCAAAAATTAGGTGAAAAGTCACTCTACCAGTTTTTCCTCCTTTAGTGTATTACAAGCTACGGTCTTGCATTTCAATTCACGTCCAGCATCAACTTAAGTAGTTCTGTTTAAAACCAATGCAAGCAGCAACCAGAAAAAGCAGTCTGAATAAGCTAAAGGCTTTGATAGAGTTGGAATTTAAATATATATTTTGCATCAAAATGGCAAGTTACACAGTCTAAAAAGCTGAAAAACTACAGTTCTGATAAAGAAATATGTCTATCAGTGATCAAAGGCAGCCCTTGCTATTACCTTGTCATGGCTGATTTTTATTTGCAGTATTAAGAAGCAAAAACAAACAAACAAAAAAAAACCAAACACACATGGGGAATGCTTTTTTTGTTACCAAAAAAAACCAAAGAAACTTAAGATCTTATTTGGTAATACTCAACACTGAAGATTGCAAATACCTAAGCTAGTACTATGCAAAGTGAACTTCAGTAGACTTCCCTTCTGAAGAAACATTACCATGAGGACCGTTACATAAGCAATTAACACAGTATACAGGAAATAACAGGTCATCCCATAACATTACATAATTCTTGGACAGTTAAAACTTGCTAGCAATATCATAATTGTTACTAATGCTGTGATTCTGCCTTATTTAGTGGAGTGAGAATCTGGCCTTACAAATATTTTTCACTTCTCTTGACAAGGGATTAATAGTAACTGGAAACAAAAAAAAAAAAAAAGATGCGTGTTAAATACCATGCTATTAAAAGCAATACAGCAAGATGTTGCAAAATGTATTTAGGGAAGCATTTTTATTTTATCATCATAAAATAACATTGTTTAAAGATCACAGATTTGATAAATCTTTTTTTTTCGTCCAACATTAAGCCAGCACTACAGTTGAGAAAGGTGTTCACCCATTTCTCTGTAAGTTTAAAGTATAAAGTAAAATAATTTGGTTCTCAAAATATGCATTTTAATTTTATCACGCAGTAAATACCTTGCTCCTTTGGTCAGAGGCAGTAAATGGAGACTTCGAATCTTCCATTTAAGAACTTGACTCTTCCAGTTTTTAAATACCCAATAGACATCCTTAAGCAAGGAGTATTTACGCTACATGCAAACCATAGATACAAAATGCACAGTATATACACGTTTTGAAAACAAATTGGAATTTATAAAAACTCAATAGCCAAAACAAAGTAATTGAGGCACTAAAAGTAGAATCTTCTTGTCTTGATTATACAAATTATTCTGTGGACAATCAGGACTGTTTCATAAATATGTAGCTACAGAATTTGCTGTGCCAAAAAAAGCAAGCTGTGTTTACGCTCAAAAGAAAAATTGCACTTTGAGTGTTATAGTTGACTTCTCATTTTTCTCCTTGAATATAGTAATCTGGTCCTAGTGCTTTTGGCACAGGTATTTAGCTGTGGTTTTACTACACCTTCTTATAAAACACAAGGTTCTTTTATTTTGTTCATTAAAATCTGAAGTCTTAAACAAACCTAGAACTTTGATACAAATCTATACAGCTACAATTGCTTCATTAAATAATATACACAAATATGCTCTTCGATCTTAAGACATCTTGATAACTGGATACAAAACAGTCACTTGTATTATCTCCAGCCTCCTTAATCTTATGCATTATCAGTCTATAAGTGAGTAAAATATAGGTTACAGCCCCATCTTCCACTAAATCACACCCCAGTGTACAAGGACAGAAAATAAATGTATAATAAAAAGATTGGATAAATTAGAAGGGGTTTCTTGGTCTTGAATTCTTCTCCAACTAGTAATGATGCAGCACTGTATGCAGCCCAAAAGACTCCAAACAACTGAAAAAGAAGATGAATAGTCTTAGCTGACACCACAAGAAACTATGTCCAAATACCAAGATAAAAATCAGTTCTTCTCTGAATACAGTTAAAAAGACCCTGAAAAAGAAATGTTGGGGGAAAAACTCCATGCACACAGACAAAGAATATACTATGCATTTTCATTTAAGTTTCAGAAATATTTAGCAACTAGGCATTTTATTTCTGAGACATTTTTACTAAGTGTAAGTGTTCTCTAACATAAGCCATATAGATACCATAAAGAAAGCCATAAGCTCACATACAGGGATAATTTGACACTTCATTGGACAATAACTTTTCTTTTTACCTTGACTGTCCCCAACTATCAACCTGTCATTTTCTTTAATTGAAAGAGTTACTTGACTCTTCCTCCTACAACATAGACCAGAGGGTTAAATTGCCATTTTATATTTCAGGATTTTCTTTAATTATGGTACACCCACCTCAGGGTAATCGAGCCTCACATTCCTATTTCTTTCCAGTGCAGCAAGAAGCCAGTCAAAATACAATCTATACCAAAAGCTGACTACCAAGTTGAGACAGAAACAGTTGAAAAGGCTGGTAGAAAGTAACATTACCTATAAATACCCATTATGTCCTATGAAGCCATCATGCATACTTTAGAAAACAAAACGGAACAAAAAAAACCTCACCCAACAAAGAAACCAATGTCTTGAGGTCAGTGAACTTGACTCAAACCTCAAACTAACCAGGTTAATAAAAAGTAATAACACCTTATTATCCTCTAACAGTACCATGAATACTCATTAAAGAGGAAAAATACTTAAAACTGAGTGGCATGCAAAAACACTGTAATCTGCAAAACACAAGACTAAGGAGGGCAGTCACTAGGAGTCCTAGAAAGAACTTTTTCCAGTTCTATCAGAGGAGCTGAAGGCTTGATGGATTATGTAGCCCATTCAACTGCCACTGTAAAACAAACAAAAAAAACCCCCAAACCCAAAAGGAACCAACAACAACAAACCAACCACAAAAAACAACCAACAAAAAACCCCACCCAAAACAAAACAACAAAAACCCCACAACCACTCTCACAAAAACTGCATATGATTGCATACTTCTATTTATACTGCCTAAACCAGGACTGCAGAGATGGACAAGAAGGACAATCAAGATCATGACTGAATTCCCTAAGATACCTTAGGAAAATCGCAGCAGTTAAAACAATCACTGTGCATTACTTCACTAGTTTACTTTGCTGATTACAACTGGAAAAGAACTGACTGGAATTTCACTATTTTACTTTAGGACTATTAAATATATTTCCCCAAGCCCAGAGCTCTTAAGCCCTAAGTACTACTTCTCACAGCATAAGTAGTTTTCACCATATGGGGCTTGTCCTGCATTTTTACTCTAATGATGTAGTGGTAAGAACCCTGCACAGATTCACCCTGACTTTAATGTAAGACTTAACAGTAATCAAGTAAGAGGTTTCATTAACATATATATTTTCAAGTTATGTATTTATTAACTTGCAAGTAAATTATTTGCTTTCTGACTGTATCACTGTGCTGGTTTGGGTTAGAACAGAACTAATTTTATTCAGTGATTTTATTTTTTAGTTGAAGCTCCTCTAAGAAACTGCACTTTCTGAGACTAACAGTATGTTTTCATAGACACCGCCAGCTTCTAGCCACTGCTGCATAAGGCCTAATGTTTACATTTGCTACAGGGATTGCTATGCAAAGCAAGGTCACTGCTGAATCTTTTGTCTCATGCTAGGGGGTGCAGGGTAAAAGCTGCACCTTCAGGGAGGAGCGGGCAGGACAGGTGACCCCAAACTGACCAACTAAAGTATTCCATCCCATATACATCATATTCGATACAGAAACTGGGGGTCAGCTCCCCCTTGCTAGATTCTAGACTGCTAGATTGTTCCCCATTACTTGATTCTTCTCCTGCGCTTCAGTGATCCCTAAGTTCCTGCATCCAGTCCCAGGATCCAGCCCCTGAGCCCGACTCACCGTCTGCTGAGGCCTACTGCCACAGTATCAGTGGTGACGTAGTTACCATCAAGGAGGGGTTGGGTTCCATATTGGGTTCTGTACATATTTGTATATATTTCATTTAACATTATTGGCATTATTAAAGTAGTTTTAGTTTTATTTTCCAGTCCACCAGTCTCTGTCTTTTATCCCCTTTCCCTTCCCGTTGGGGGGGGGCGGAAAACAGTGAGCATCTGCCATTGGGTTGGTGGTCAGCCCAGCCTCGACCCTCGACAATCACTTAATACTAATTTCAAGTTAACAAAATTGCTGTGTTTGTGATTTGATACTTATCATGCACTTTTGTTGTACTTCAATTCTACTGTTTACCCTGTTTACCAGCAAATCAAAAGGACAGAAATCTACCAAATAAACAGAACAAGAACTTAAAAAGCAAGTAACAGTTTTCTCAGTCAGCCTTTCCAAAAGTTCATCAATAATTTTAAAGGCTACCTAAAAGTTTTAGGAAGTACTGGAAGCGTTCAAGACATTATGTAGTTCTGGGATATATCGAGGAACATTGCTAGTTTCAAAAAGGTGTCAAACAGCAGGTGGTATCAGGCAAGTTATTCTTGCTTTGTGCCTTACATTCCACATCTGTAAAATCAGAACAGTACTTATCTTTTCTGCAAAGGTCACAGAGAGCTTTGCAATGCTACCACTATGGGAAGGTCTCAGAACAATGACTAATGTCATATTCATGCCGTAGTAGCAAAAAATAAACTAGACAATAGGGGATGGGATAGAACAGCTTATTTTCAGATTCTTCATTTTAAGGTTTAATTAGGCATCCTCTTCTCAAAATGCAACTATTATAGCACAGCAAAATACTTCAACAGAAGCTAATCCAATAACAACAGGTGCCATTATAGCAACAGCACTATATAATCCCCAAGTACTCAAATACTTAAAACACAATTCGCTTAGCAGTCATGTCCACCGTGCTACCCAAAAGGCTCACAGAGCTTATATGTAGTTCTGAATATTCTCATACATTGTTATGTTGTCCTGAACAGATTAGTACTTGAAGTGTTAGGAAAGCAACTTAACAGTAAAGAATTCTCACAGTGATACTGAACTTACTTTTATTATGGTAGAAACAACTTCAAATGATCCAACCACCAAAAGGACAGGTGCTATGACTATGAGTGGAAGTAGGGAATATCCTATTACACCAAGAACTTGCCCATAAGCAACCTGAAATTTTCAAGAACAGAAAAACAAGCTTTGTAGTACCCAGTCTTTGTCACCAAACACAATCTCTTTTCATAAGAGTATGAACAGTGATAACGTATTAGGTATTAATGAAATTTCAGCTAAAAAAAGGCTTGCTGGTAGGAAAATTATTTTTTAATGCTACCCCCTAGAATTGTGTAATTAATCATTCAGTTCTTAAAAAAACCAAAACCAACATATTTCTAACACTGTAAATTAGAATTTCGTAGGAAGTATTTACACAGGTTAAAACATTCCACCCACTCCTCATATTTTCATGTTCTACCTTAAGTGGTTCTCAGCAGCCACTCTCCGTGGAGTGTACATAAGACGCTCAAGAGCATAGAACCAAAACAGGCCTAAGTCACCAGCTGTAGTCCTGGCTGTCACAAGCAGCAAAGACACAATTTGCTGCATTAACATACTCGTATCCATTATACATAAATACAGTTGAAGACCTAGAACCTTATCCCTCTAAGATACAAATCCTCTCATGTCCAGTTTAAATTTATTATGACTATGTTAAACAGATTTGTTCAAAGTATTTGCCTAATTGTTTTTAAGATTAATGTCAGATTTTTCCCCTCATCATCATCACCATCATGGCTAGGCTTTGCAAACGAAGATTTGGGAAGGGCTCTACCCACGCTTGTTGCAAGTGCGTTGGTGGCTAAAAAGGCCAATACGAGATAGGCATGAGCAGTTGCAAAAAGAACAGCAGAAAGACTCCTCTGATGGCGTGTTCTGCAAGGCATGATTCTTTCTGCGTTGTCTTTTCTCCTCAGGGGTGATCCTGCGTGCTTTCTCAAAAGCATCTGCAGCATTATAGATGGTGTGTCTCCAGGCCTCCCGCTTGGAGGCCACAGTAGACCAGTTATGATGATCAGTATGGCCAAGGCTGAGATGTTGTTTCAGGGAGTCCTTGTATCTTCTCTTTGGGGCTTCTTTCTTGTGGCAGCCCGTGGCAAGTTCACCATATTTGCCCAATTGTTTTTAAGACTAATGTCAGATTTTTCCCCTACTAGAGTTTGAAAGGCTCCTGGGCCCAGCTAGGCTTCTCGGATTTAACAGGAAAATTAGTGGCAAGACAAAGGACCATCTTGCAAGCAATCTCTTGAGGTCACTGATCCTTCACAGTGAACTGAGCAGAACTATACTTTCTCCCCAGTTTATACTTTCTGATAATTTCATATTTTGACCCACAAAATTGGGGGGGGGTTGGGTCAAAAAGGGCACCTGGATTATGCTGGTATGCAGAAATACTATACAATCACATTTACTTTTTCTTTCAAAACAGTGTTCACTCTAGCAATTATGATTAGAAGGAAAATCTAAAAAAACCTAAAGTCAACGTAAATAATGTAGGAAGTCTACAACACTAGTTCATCATCAATGCAAGATGCAGAGCAAAAATATAAAAATCAAGTTTTACTGAATATTTAGTTCTTCACAACACAGTTCACCACTTTACACTGTAGAGCCATTTTAAGAAGTTTCTACCGTTCTGACTGTTCTGCTATAGCTGCCTGTGAGCTTTGCTGTAAGTCACATTTTGTTTACACCTGAGTCACTTAGTGACTCAATCTGTAAACAGCTCTAACAGCTATTCCAATACTACTGGTACAAGCAGCTGGAGGGAGGGATGTACACCAGGAATTCAACCAGCTTTGCAGCTGAAGAACATGTTCTGACCTTCATCCTTTAATGGGTTTGAACTGCATCAGGCCAAGGATGAAAACAAACTACTGGTAAGTACTCTACCCACAAGGACATTATACAATTGTTGTTAGCTTCGTTCAAAATTAAATAAATTTAATTTAATGAAGGGCAGAGTAAGAGCAGTGTAAAGGAGAAGAAAAGGCTCCATTTAGTTTAGTGACTGAAAAATTGAAAGGACTTGTCCCTCAAGAATGGACTTCAGTTCTGGATCACAGGCATCTGGCAGTGGTAGTTCAAATTTCCAGACTCATTATCACATCCAGAGCACTATCCATGAGACACAGAAAGGCTAGCTCACCACCTCTCTATTTTAGATTTTATTTTGGAGGCCAAGAACCTGAAATGTAGACATTACACTTAACCAACTGTATCCATTCTTAGCTGGCTACAATGTCCAAAGCCAAGCACCAAGAAAACCCAACTGAAAAATGCAGCCAAGAGATTTTACATTACATCACTCTACACCCTTTCTGCATACAGGTACTTACTTCTCCTCCAAGAACCCTGGCCAGTAAAAAAATTGTCAAGGATCCAAATATCCAAATAGTTATAATCCAAGAAACAACCTTAAAAAATAAACAACAATTTATTTAATAATTTTCACTGTGAGAAAGAAAAACTCATTTCTATTAAATACTTTCACTGCAGACAAAGATTTTATTACACAAAACTGAATTCTGAATTGGGGCAAGAATAGTTTTACTTAATATCACAATGCAACTTGAGAATAAAATTCAGAGGTTAAGTTTACGGAATCTCATTAATAGTAAGTTTTGTTAAAACAGAATGCACATGCAATGTGTTTTTTTAAAGTATTATAATATTGTGAGTAGGAAGAGTGTAGTTAAAACTGAAGCTACAACCGCCCTAGCTAAAGGTCTTCACATCCCACCTATTAAAGTGTGGGCTCCGTCAGTTTTTAAAGGTCAGTCCAACCAATACAAGGAGTTGGAATTCTACTTCTTTAACCTATAAAGATATCACTTTGTTTACTCAAACTGAGAACACTCAAAAGAGGACCCAAGAATTTAACTCTCAGCAGAACCTGATGATTACAGCTTAATAAGCAGCCCCAGACTCCTTGGACAAAATCTGTCATTTTTTTCTTGCTTCTTTCATTGCTCTGCTCTTAAACCGAAGAAAAAACCTTAGAACCATTTGCTGGCTTAACAGCACCTTCAAAGTAATTTGAGGCACTGGTAGAAGTGAAGCTCTTCCTTTTGAAATACGTTTTTAGAAGGAAACAATATAATAATATCAGCCTAGTCTCTGTATCTCCAAAACTACAATGGCTGAACTATTTTGCTTAATTCCAGATTCCCAGAAGAATCAAATAGGGGAAAACCAGATAAAAATCTCGGCACCACTTAGAAAATGACAGATAAATAAAATGGCTTTATGCTATTTGTGAAAATAGCACATGGACTCCTTTTACTTTTTGCTTTCCTCCACTGTCTAATAGAAGAGGACCAGATTAAAGTCTTACAGTAAGAATGCTCATCTCTCTACAGCTTACAGCCCGCCATACAGTTCATCTAGTCAGTCATCCTGATGCTAGCTACTAGCTTTCCCTCCTCACACATATACAGCACTCTTAACGCTGGCATGGTAAAGTCACTGTTCTTAAGAAATATTAAGCCTACTGTTAATTTACAGTAGGTACACAAACTGCAGAAGGTATTTCATCTGTCATGGGATCATGGATTGGTCCTTGCTTTGACTCCGAGACAGCTAAGTGACCCACCCTGGAGGCTTGAGTAAACAGTGGTTTAGACTACTCACTTCAAGTCTCATAGAAACAAAATACTGAGAGTGAATTCTTAGTCAGTATTTGGTACACCACATGGAAGCCAAAGGTTGCAAGGGGAACAATTTATCTCTAGTCACAAAAACCTCAGCATAAGCCCATTCTGTCACTTTACATACGGCTTATTGCCATACTTCATTGTATTTAAAACAACCAACTACATATAAAGTCATGAAGACTTCTGAAGCAGGATCACCAAGGCTCGCGTTCAAATAGTGACTATAAATGATACCACTTGTCCATTTCAATCTGAATGTAAAGAAAAATGCTAAGGGTGTTTATGGAGGTCAATTTAATCTGCACAGTGACTCAATAGCTATTCACCCTGGAGTTCAAAAGGAATTATAGAAAAAGGCTATTGACCAGAGGAAAGTTATTGGAATGTAATTGAGCAGGGAGAGCAAAAAAGGCAATGGCACTACAGAAGATTAGATATACCAGGTAACAGCAGTGATATCATATGAATTAAACAAATAGTTTTACTTGTCAAGAAATTAAAATTCATGGCATCCAAACAAATGTTCTTCACTAACTTTTTTGTAATAAAAAGCATTATTAACATAAGGTCACAATTAAAATGGAAAGATTCACTAATATGACTATAAATCCATTAGTATGAATGTTTCCTCTGGAAACCACATCTTTTCTTTATTTTACTGCATAAAAACAAACCTGACATTTCATCATTATTAACTTCCTGCTGTCTTGCTACATATTAACTTGAGAGAGAGCATCTGAAATGCACCACATTAGTATGTGAAAAAAAAAAAAAAAGACTTTCTACCCATGTAAGAATGCTAATTGCCTAGCCATCATGTCCCCAGATTTAATTTAGATTTCTCTGTAGGTACAAGGCCAATACCTACCTTAAATTGTCCATATAATGAAATCATGGAGAAGAAGAGGACAACAGCCAGAGGACCCCAAAAGTCTGGGTTGTCTCTTACTACCTGCCTATTAAACCCAAGAGATGGCATAGGCATCAACACACATCGAATTTTATAGTAAATATCCTTCAGATCAATGTCGAGTTCTTCCCTGAAATTATAAAGCGATAGAGCATTACTATACACCACAGCAGTGAAATAGAGCATAAAAAAAAAGGCAGTAAGGGGACAAACAGTAGTTTATAAAGTAAGCCTGCTGTCACTCATAAGGCTTTCTAAAGCCAGGAGTAGCATACGAACAGTTCACCCACAACAAAGCACCACCATACCTGCATCCTGCATCAGTAAATATGTCTGTGCCACACCAGTTAACTTTTAAAAAAAAAAAATCAACTACGTGACCAACAATAGAAAACAAAAGCTGGAAGGGACCCACAAGGATCATTGAGTCCAACTCCTATTTAGGCAAGGGACAACCCCAAAGTCACACCATGTTCTTAAGTGCAATGTCCAATTGCTTCTTAAACTCCATGAGAGTTGGTGCCATGACAGCCTCCTCCTGGCGAGCCTGCTACAATGCTCCACCACTCTCTGGGTAAAGACCTCTTCCTAACCTTCAACCTGAATTTCCCCCGGCACAGCTTCATGCTGTTCCCCTGGGTCCTGTCGCCAGCCACCAGAGAGAAGAGGTCAGCACCCACCCCTTGCTCTCCGGTGAGGAAGTTATAAACTGCGATGAGGTCTACCCTCAGTCTCCTCTTCTCCAGGCTAAACAGACCAAGTGATTTCAGCCTCTCCTCATTAAGTCTTCCCCTTCATGCCCCTCACCATCTTTGTGGGCCTCCTCTGGACGCTCTCCAACAACGTCATATCCCTCTTGTATTGTGGTGCCCAAAACTGCACATGATACTCCAGCTGTGGCCGCACCAGAGCCAAGTAAAGTGGGACTAGCACCCCTCTCGACTGGCTAGCAATGGAGTGCTTGATGCACCCCAGAACCCTGTTGGCCTTTTTGGCTGCCAGTGTGCACTCATATTCAACTTATCATCGATCAAAACACCCAGATCCCTCTCTGCAGTGCTGCTCTCCAGCCTCTCATTCCCCGGTCGCTAAGTTGTTTTTGGATTGCCCCTACCCAAGTGCCAAATGCAGCACTTGCCCTTGTTAAACTTCATGATTTGTGACTGCCCAGTCCTCTAAGCTATTTAGATCTTTCTGAAGTGCCTCTCTGCCTTCATTGGAGTCAACAGCACCTCCCAGCTTAGTATCATCTGCAAACTTACTTATTAGGCATTCAAGTCCTATATCCAAGTCATTTATAAAGATGTGAAACAGAACCGGCCCCAAGATAGATCCCTGTGGGACCCCACTGGTCACCTGTCACCAGCCCAATGTAGCTCCATTTTCTATAACCCTTTGAGCTTGACCCCTTACCCAGCTGTGTACCCACCTCATGATGTTCTTATCTAGCTGTATATTTGACAATTTGTCCAGTAGGATGCTGTGGGAAACAGTATCAAAAGCCTTACTGAAGTCCAAAAAGATGACATCTACTGGTCTCCCTTGGTCCACTGGATAGGTAATCTTGCCATAAAAGGAAATCAAGTTTGTTAAGCATGACTTCCCTTTCATAAACCCATGCTGGCTAGGACCAACGGCAGCGTTATCTGTCAGATGCTTATCCAGAGCTCCCAGAATAATGTTCTCCATAATTTTACCAGGCACAGAGGTGAGACTGACAGGCCTGGAGTTACCAGGGTCACTTCTGTCACCCTTCTTGAAAATTGGAACAACACTTGCCCGTTTCCAGTCAGTTGGGACCTCCCCAGACTCCCAAGAGTGTTGAAAAAATCATTGAGAGAGGGCTTGTTATGACATCTACCAGCTCTTTAAGAACTCTTGGGTGGATCCCACCAGGCCCCATAGACTTATAGGGGTCTACTTGGAGGAGCAAGTCCCGCACGAGTTCAGAGTCAATCAGAGCATTAACTGACTACCTGTCATTGGTCACTGGCTTATGGTACAGGGTGCTCCAGATCCCATCCTCTGTGTTAAAGACAGAGGTAAAGAAAGCATTAAACATCTCTGCTACTTGTATTCACAAAAGTAAGATACCTGTAGTTTTACACTGAGCAGTTTGCCATGAGCATATTTATTATGGAAACATTTTAAAACTAGAAGAATACCTTTACGTTCACCAACCCTAAAACTTTCAAAATACATCGTGTAAAATCATTTTTTTTTTTTAAATATGATGGGGTTTAACTTGCTTCAATAACAGTACTTTCAAGCTGACTAGTTTATGCCAATTGTTTAATTATCGGCATGTTTCCAATATGGGTTAGAAATAAATAAAAGCCAATTAAGATAGCAACAAATTCTATCAACAGATCTTCACAGAATATTAGGAGATGGAAGGGACCTCGAAAGATCAACTAGTCCAACCCCCCTGCCACAGCAGGATTCCCTACACCAGGTCACACAGAAGCACGTCCAGAAGGGTCTTGAATCTCTCCAGAGAAGGAGACTCCACAAGCTCTCTGGGCAGTCTGTGCCAGTGCTCTGGCACCTCAGCTGGGAAAAAATTTCTACATGTGTTCACACAGAACCTTCTATGCTTCAGCTTACAGCCATTGCCTCTTGTCCTGTCACTGGGCTTCACTGAGAAGACCCTGACCCCATCCTCCCGACACACACCCTTCACATATTTAAAAGCATAGATGAGGTCACCCCTTAGCCTCCTCTTCTCCAAGCTAAAGAGACCCAGCTCCCTCAGCCTTTCCTCAGAAGAAGATGTTCCACTCCCTTCATCATCTTGGTGGCTCTGCACTGGACTCCTTTAAGCAGTTCCCTATCCTTCTTAAACTGAGGGGCCCAGAACTGGACACAATATTCCAGATGCGGCCTGGCTGAGGGAACAGAATGTGCTCTCAGCAAGTTTGCTGATGATACTAAACTGGGTGCAGTGGCTGACACACCAGAGGGTTGTGCTGCCATTCAGCAAGACTTAGACAGGCTGGAGAGTTGGGCAGGGAGAAACTGAATGAGATTCAATAAGGCCAAGTGTCGAGTCTTGCACCTGGGAAAGACCAACCCCAGGTATGAGTATAAGTTGGGGGCTGAGCTGTTGGAGAGCAGTGAAGGGGAAAGGGATCTGGGGCTCCTGGTGGATGGAAGGATGAGCATGAGGCAGCAGTGTGCTCTTGTGGCCAGGAGGGCCAATGGGATTCTGGCTTGTATTAGAAGGGGTGTGATAATCATAATTGCATAAAAACTGCTACATGAAAAAAATCAGAGTAAGGTTTTCTCTGTCAGGATGATTATATCCATCCTGTTTGCCACAAACTGATCATTACCCTGACATGTTCTCCTCACTTCCAGCAATCAGCAGCTTAGAACACCTAGCCATCTTTGAATCACAACTTGGTTTCGGTAGTATGAAGGGTTATATGAAAGAGGGAATTCATATTTTGTCACCTCAGTACATCATTCTGTTTCTTAATTAAAAGTTAAGAGGTTTACAGAACAGACTTAACACGCACAGCTACTTCTATACACCTTTAAAGTACTTTTCAAGTAGCGGTATCATCCATTATGAAGTTCTCCAGAAAACTGCTCTCTCCCACTACTCTCATTTGAGTTACCCAGAATACTGTCTGTCTTTCTCATTCCACTTTATCATTATTTTTAACTCACACAGGAAAACTGAGTCACTGAGCTTAGATGCAGAACAAGGACTAAGAACCAGGCTGCCTGACTCACAGTGTAGTAACCTTAAGATACAACTCCACCTAGCCACATTCCTGTGAACAGAACAAGGGATGTAGAGATTTTCAGCTTTAAGGACATTTTTGTATTTCAAAACTAATACCATTTTAATACAGCTTTATAACATAAAATAGGACAAACTTTATAATCTTTGATGCTATCTTGCTTCTAGCACCCCTATGGCAATAAACATGATTCACAACCATTTTATTTCAGATTAACTGACAGAATTTGCTTCAATTTACTTGACATGAATCTTCCCACAGGGCTGTCTTAGCATCTGATTCTTTGACAGCATTAAGAAACTTGCAACATCAGTGCAAAAGATGGAAAGAATACTACCTAGTAATTTAAGCCATTTTTAAACCATTACAAGACCAACAGATTAGAGCAGAAAAGCCATAAAGCCACTTCTACAGATTATGAAAACTGGATTTTACTTTATCTTTTCTTCTTCCACCACAGTGAATAATAAGGCTCTCTTTTATACTAAAAATAAAGCCATACTAGAAACACTATTTGCATTCCTGTACCAGAAAACACTCACTGGTCAAGTAATCTGTCACACAGAATTCTAGTCACAGCAAATGGCTGTGGGACAATCTGAGAAGCTACGAGTGGTTTGGTTTTCCTACACAGCTAATAAAGATACATATGCAAAAGTAATTATGACATACAGGAGTGGCTTATTATCTTCTGGGTCATCATCTTCCACTTCCAGAAGCCAGCCATACCCTCTTTGTCTTAGGAACATAGTTGCAGTAGATTCTTTGATGAATTCTCCTCCGAGATTTAGCTTAACATCTGGAGTTGTTATGGAGCCACTAAGATCTTAGAGAAAAAGGGAGAGAAAGATATGGCTTATTTATATAGCTTGCCAAAAGCCGTTCAATTTCAAAAGTACTGGAAGATAAACAACAGATATACAAAGCTACTTGTTCTGGTCATCACCACATAATACTCAAAATTACAGAATAAAATAACATTTTAACATATACATAATTTCAAAAGGCACATCTGGTTTGAATACAATAGTAACAATACTGGTTTAGGTCAAATTGCCAAGTTTTAGTGCCTAGTTGGAACTCTTTGTTTTGATGACACAGCGTTAGGGCACGACATAAAGGCTTCTATTTGTGCTTTATCATTATGCATTTAAAAGCACAGAAGGAGTTAACTAGTGAAAGTTTCATCATACTGCAAGTTGGGGATAATTTACAACTTTTTTGCTGACTATACTATACGTCTTCTGGAGCCCATTTCAGCACCGCAGTATTGCTTCAGCCAAAACCATTCTCTACCCTTACCTCCCATTTTTCATTAAAAGGAAAATACTTGCAGATGTTTTTAACAGGTGAAAATGTTAGAAAGAATAATATCAGAGATCCTTAGCCTACGGACAATACGAAGAGATACAAGGAGTTCTCATCAATATAATACAACACTGCTCTGCCGCAGTACTAAACAAAACAAAGAGCAATTTGTTCTGGCTGTGTCAAAGTCACAAATATTGATTTTATTCTCCTATTGTATCCAGTTATATACAGATGAAAAATACAAAATAGTAACTGAAAATATAAAAAGCAACTTGAAAAAAAGAAAAAATATGAGGAATAATTATTCCCTTAGGAAATAATGAATTTCCATTATTTGCTAAAAAGAAAAGTCCAAAACAGAAACATGTAAATTTTTTGTCTAAACCTTATTACAAACATATTGAGAAAACTCTTTTCTAATGCAACATGTTTTCACTTTAAAGAAAAACTTACTTTGCCTTTCTATTGTTTCATGTTCTTCGCACAACAAAATTCCTAGACACTACTCTCCCAGAACACTTAGCCATAGCAAGTATTTCTGAAACACATACAGGTGCAAGTCAGGCTATATTTGTAGATTAAATTTGCAACATCTATCATAATGCAGCCAGCACATCTGCAGTGTTGACTGACCTTGCAACTGATTTAACAGAATTCTCCTCCCCTAATCAGCTTGCTAGGCCACTCAAGCTTAAATTTAAGTTTCTCCATAAATGGTTTTTGACCATTTCATAATCCTGAGAGTTAATAATCATGGCTTTGATTCTTGGAACACTACTGCACAGGATCCCTGTAAGGAATACACCGTAGCTTAAAGAAGGTATTTCTCTTTGCTTGTGTCAGCATTGGTACACATATACCATTCTCACCAGACACAAGCAAAGGCTTCCTCTACTGTTTAGAGAGGGGGGTAAAAAGAAAAACATATTCTTAACGCCCAGTGTTAAGGTAGAGAAAGGCTCAGAACTTTGCTTACGGTTTGTTGAGAGTTTTTTTGTTAGGGAAGGTCTATGGAGGTCTCATCATCATGATAAGACAGAGCCGAGTCCAAGTCAACACATCTTACTAGAGATATTGCTGTACTGGATTGGGTTCTGCATTGCTCAGTAAATAGTTCCAAAGAGGATCCGGAGTTCCCATTCAAAGTTATATGGATCTTTTTTCAGGCCAAGGTGGAGAGGAAAACAAAATAAACAAAACCCCAAAACAACAAAAAACACAGTCCAGATTGTACCTCTTGATTAGCATTACTTGTCAGGACTGGGAAGCTCACCAAAGCACAGGTATTTCACAGTAGTTTTTCCACTTCAGTAATCCAGACAGGGTTTACAGGACTCCCTACCCCTATTCACAATTACAACAGTAACTAAACACATACATGAAGTGGCATGCTTGTTTAAATTTAAACAGGTAGAGCCCAAAAGATCTTTCTCCATCAAAATAACTTAACAAAATAATGGCTCCTGTATGTTCATTTCGCAGTCTTAAGACAGATCTTTATAGCATGCTGGTACACCACAGCTATTTGTGCAGCAGTTAGGCAGCAGGCCACACTTCACACACACCTCGAATTGCACACAGGGCATCTTCCCCCCGGCCCACTACCGTGCTGAAATGAGACATGGCACAGAGACTTCGGCACTATGTTACAGTGAATGTGAACATATGATACAATCTTCAACAAACACCAAACTGGACTTCCAGCCACATGGGAGAGAGATGTCTGTAACAGCGCTTGTCACGGTTATGCTAGGCCGCCGGGCACAGCCTCAATTACGGCTTTCAGTGAGCCTGAGAAACGATCATCACGGCCAGCCCTGCCACGCTGGTGCTTCCGCTCCGCAGGTGCTGTAGCTGCTCGCACGCGCCTTAAGCGCTGCTCCCAGTACTCTGCTGCAGCGATGCCCCGGCACGGCGGCCCGAAAGCAATGGGCACGGCGGCCACCTCAGCTACCCTGCTCCGCCTCCAGCCAGGCCACCAACCTTTGGAGCGGAAGAGAGCAAGGAAAGCACCTCTTGCCTCTGCGGCACGGAAGCCACCCGCTTCACTGGGGCCTTGTCTAAGCCCTTCTCTCGAGGCGAAAGCTGCCCCCGCCACGGCCCCACGCTCACCTTCGGCGTCTGCCGAAGAGACAAAGGTGAAGTCCCCGTTGCTGGGCGCATAGAGCAGCGGCAGCTGCTGCTGCTGAGGTCCCGGGGGTTGCATCTCCCCACACTCCGCGGGGGCTGCGGAGCAGGTGAGAGCAGTGAGGGTCAAGCAGGCACCTGAGCCCCAAGCCTCACTAAGAACCCTCTCCTAGTAGCAACTAACACCCACTGCGTAATCGCCTCAAGGGGCAACAAGACACACCGCCCCTCCGATTGGCTGCGTGTAAGGCTCGCTGTAATTGGCCACCGCAAAGCCAATACTAGCTGGCTCCCCTACTCTATCTCGGGAACTGAGGTTACTTCCACTTCGTTATAAAACTCCTCCTGATTGGAAGAGGCATGACCTGGCCAGTGGGAGGGGCNTTGCTCTTGGCAACCCTGTTGAGGTGGGGTCGGTGCTTGTTCTTGAGTCACGGTCCGTCTAGGCCTTCGCTCAGCATCTTTCCCCTTCTTTACCGGATCTTAAGTAAATGGTATGGTACTTGAACACTAAGCCAAAGGGTAGTCCCGGGACATGAATCACTTTCAACACACACCCCAAAGTATTCCTTTAGCATATGTTTCTAATGGAAGGCCGGCAGGCAAGAATGATGAGAAACAATCCCCTTGCAGTGGATGCCTTGTAGGACTGCCAGGGCAACTCTGACCCTGCTGGCTGCTTTGGTGAAAGAGCAGCTGTTATCATGATGGGCTGTGTTCAAGACATGAGGGCAGATAAGTACAGTCTGACCTCCCAGAACTCATCTGAAGTCTGAAAGCAGAAATTCAGCATCTGCATCACTTAGGACAATAACTTCAATCCCTAACCACTAACTGCAACATCTTTCTTCATTTTATTCTACAAGTGGTTCACCCACATGGCAAATGCCCTCTGCCGGCCCCCATCTACCGTTAACTGTGTTTCGTTTTGAATGTGTCTAAATTTAGCCCATATCTGGGGCTAAACTATAGCCGTTGTTCTATCACCCTGAAACAAAGAATCTCAAAGAGCAAAATACTATTTAAGCGAATGTTCTCTTTATTGCGGTACCGGGCCGTGCTGGGAATTATTCCCATGAGCGCGACAACCCAGCATTGTTTTGCAGGGTAAAAGTTTACAGTGTAAAATCCAAAGTTCCCCCCAAACCTTTCCCACAGTCCATTCCAAGTAATGCATCACTGGTGTAGTTTATAATTTCATCTCTCAGTCCATTCATGGATCAATCCTATCTTCTAGGATCCTTTTTCTGGAAGTAGCTTGTGGGGGGGTCTTTTACTTCATTACCCATATCTTCTTCACTCTGTCCCTTGGGTGAACTTTCTCCAGTTGGCCATCGCTAGCGCATGCATAGCTCATCTTCACTAACCCATAACTATCCAATTATTCTAAGACATTATCTAGCTCTATCTAATGAAAGTCTAGGACTTTGACCACCTAAACACTTCCTTATTGAATTTATACATTTGGTTAGGCAGTCAACTATTATTGCAGTTTGCAACAAGTTCAGGGGAAGGTAAAAACTAGCCCCAAGATCAGGGCTGCCACCTTCCCTCTAGGAAGAGAAGGTGGCCAGTTGCCTTTTGAGATAGCACTCTTCGGGGGCTGAATGGAGCAAGTTGAAGTGAGGTGCTGCAGGGAGCAAACCAAAAGTGGCAGCCCCAGGTTTCCTAGGCCAGTTTGGGAGTTGCCACGTGAAGGCAAAAACTAGCCCAAGAATCACGGCTGCCACCTTTCCTCTAGGAGGAGAAGGTGGCCAGATGACTTTTTGGACCTGCGGCTCTCCCGGGGCCGCAAGGAGAACACGGAAGTGAGGTGCAGTAGGGAGGAAACCAAAAGTGGCAGACCCAGGTTTCCTAGGCCAGTTTGGGAGTTGCCAGGGGAAGGTCAAAACTAGCCTTAAGAATCAGGGCTGCCACCTTCCCTCTAGGAGCAGGAGCTGGCCTGTTACCTTTTTGGACATAGTGCTCTCCGGGGGCCGAATGGAGTAAGATGAAGTGAGGTGCTCTAGGTAGCAAACCAAAAGTGGCAGCCTCAGGTTTCCTAGGCTAGTTTGGTTTACTGGCTTTTCCTATAACTCCTTTGATAGTCTCATGTCCTTGGTGCTTGCGCAGTTACTCTTCTTGGTGGTCCGTGGGTGTCCTTACTTCAGCCTCTTCTTCCTCTCGGGTCATTCTGGGTTATGCGATGCTGATGAAGAGTCATTCCATAACACTGCTTAGCAGCCCAGAGCCCTGTCCTAACTGCTCGGAGCCCTACCCAGGCGCAAGACCCATTTGGTAGCCGCCCAGAGTCCTTATTATCTGACCAGAGCCCTGCCCTGACTGCCCGCACCCCTGCCCAGACTGCTCGGACCAATGCCGAGGCGCCCAGACCCCTGCTCAGCTGCCCCAAACCCTGCCCACCTCACCTGGACTACTGCACAGACTGCCCGGACCCCTCCCCAGACCGTCCCAAACCCTACCCAGCCGCCCAGAATCACGTCCAGCCGACAAGACACCTGTCGAGCCCCACAGAGCCCTGCCCACGGCGCTCGGACCCATGCCCAGACCGCCCGGACCAATGCCCAGCCACTCAGACCCATGCCGAACCGCCCACACCCACGCCGAGCCAGCTAGAGCCCTGCTTAGCTGCCCAGAGCCCTGCGTAGCTGCCCAGAGCACTGCCGAGACTGCCCGGATCAATGCCGAGCCGCCAAGACCCCTGCCCAGACTGCCCTGACCCCTACCCAGCCGCAAGACCCATGTAGAGCCGCCCAGACCCTTACTTACGTGCCCAGAACCCTGCCCAGACCGCCCGGACCCCTGCTCAGACCTCCGACCCAGTCCTTCGGTGCAGTACTTTCAGTGACATCGTCAGCGACTTCAAACCTGTGGCAGCTCTTTCCTTCATACCCTAATGTCGGCGCAGCCTTTATTTGCCCCATCATCTCCCCCCCCTTAGAGAATCCTTGCCGGTGCGGACACCGTCCCACGGTGCACCTCTTTCAGTGACATGGTCAGCATTCACACCTCGTGACAGCTCTTACAGTCATACCGTATCACCGGCTCAGCCTTTACTCGCCCAGATACTTCTCCACCCACAGCGAAGCCTTGCCGGTGCCGACCCCGTCCCTCGGTGAAGCTCTTTCAGTGACATGATCAGCAAACGCTACCCCGTGGTAGCTCTTTCCTTCATACCATGACATTGGCGCAGCCTTTATTTGCCCCATCATCTCCCCCCCCTTAGAGAATCCTTGCCGGTGCGGACACCGTCCCACGGTGCACCTCTTTCAGTGACATGATCAGCAAACGCTACCCCGTGGCAGCTCTTTCCTTCATACCCTAATGTCGGCGCAGCCTTTATTTGCCCCATCATCTCCCCCCCCTTAGAGAATCCTTGCCGGTGCGGACACCGTCCCACGGTGCACCTCTTTCAGTGACATGGTCAGCATTCACACCTCGTGACAGCTCTTACAGTCATACCGTATCACCGGCTCAGCCTTTACTCGCCCAGATACTTCTCCACCCACAGCGAAGCCTTGCCGGTGCCGACCCCGTCCCTCGGTGAAGCTCTTTCAGTGACATGATCAGCAAACGCTACCCCGTGGNGCAACCTCTACCCCGTGGTAGCTCCTTCCTTCATACCGTAACATTGGCGCAGCCTTTATTTCACCTCCCACGTCCCTCCCCTCAGGCTATGACTATTAATGAGACTTTTAGCGAAGGTAGCTCCGCCCCGATCCCTCCCCGGAGCTCCTCCCGACTTTC
>VWZX01005803.1:1349-54656 GCA_013399015.1 Galbula dea
AAAGCCCTGCCTGTAGCACCAGTCTCAGAGCAAGGTATTTATGAACTGAATTCTTCTACTCCATTCCATATCATGGTCTGGTACTGGAAGGAGGGAAGAGAAAATTACTTGGACCCCAGGACCTTTTACCAGCTGTCCCAAGGCATTGAAATCTGTCTTCATTCCCCTCAGCAGCTTCCTCCTCACATGCCTGAAAGATGAGGAATGGATAAAAGTCTGATAACCTCACTATGTTGTTAAGTTCCCTGGTAATATCCTGAATTTGGGCTCCATGATGACTTCAGCCCTCCCTGTGATGAGGGTCAACCCTGCATATTGGACCGTGTGTTCCCTTTAGGAGTGAGTCTCGAACAACCACAACCACATCTCTTCTTCTTTGTGGAAGAGGTTGTTATATGCCCTGGAAGCCTAACTGACTGCAGCAAGACCTCTGGTACAGGTTGCCTGTTATCCACATCCCCATTAGACTGGCTGTCTTCCATCAAGGCCTCATATCTATTTCTCAGAGGCACTTGGGGAGATGAGGCAGGCAAGGAAGGCACTCACCTTCTGTCACAGCCATGAACTTTCCTCCAGCCACCTGTTTCATTTAGGCCTCTGTCTTCCACCTTTGCTGAGCCTTCTGTTACAAGAGCCGTATACGTAATGTTTATGGGGAACTGAGAAGACAGGGAAGGTCGGGAGGAATCTCTCTTGCCTCTCTGTGGAGGGACTTGCCTCCATTCCCCCCCATCTCTTTGGTCGTCTTTTTGCAGGCAGCAAGAGGGCATGGGACCCCCTGCTTCTCATGCAGCCCTCACCTGCTGCCCCTCTCTCAGGGATGGCAGAGCCTGGTTCCACCATTCCATCTCCTTTTCACATTCTCTTATAGTCCGTAACCTCGTGACTTCTTCCTTCAGCTCAGCCACCCTACTGAGCCTATCATTCACCTGTTCACTTCTGACACAGGTGTTATCTCCGCTGCGTTTCATTGTAAATGCCAGGCTCTGGCACTTTCCACAGGCAGGGTCCTGGACACCAACATGTTTGCATGGGGCCTGTGTCTGTGTGCCCACTGTTTTTCTAACAGCAGCCCTCAGCCGAGTTACAACCATGCCTGGATATTTACAGGAGACTGACCTCACAGGCAGCGGTGAGACACCCGGATGAGTCAGCATGCTCCTTGACCAATGTTTTCTGGTGCACAGAGATCGAAGACCCCAGGTCTCCTGGGCTGTTTAAATAGCCCGGGTGGAATGCACCGCTCCCCCAACTACCCTTGCTTCTCCCACAGGGAAGTGGGCCAGCAGGGCCTTGCACAAGATCTTGCAGTCCTAATGACCGAATGGGAGATCCCTGGGGCATGCAGCAGGAAGCTTTTGAAGGTGCAGCTGTCAGGGGATATATGGGGCATGGGGTAAGAAAGGGAAGTTCCCCTAACTGTTATATTCATATATTAAACCTTTTTCACTTTGTTCTTGAGCAAGGGTAAAGAGATTCCATACTGCAAGCAAAGCCAAAGTATGCAGAGTTATTTGTCAATCTCTATGTTTAGAAAGGATTTTAATACCTCCCCTCAAGTGATCACTCACATGAATAAAGTTACACATGATTTTAGGAACCCTAGAATATCAGCCACCTGATAAACTGTCTGTTTCAGGTTAAAATACATTACATTATAAAACATGTTTTATGACAACCAACATAAAGAACAGCTATCGTAACAGCCAAGCTTTGTCTTAAAAATTATTAATTTTTTTGTCTTTCAGTAATTGAAGAGACTTCATTACCATGCAAACAAAAACCAGGTTGGCTATTCACCTTTTGGAAGTTGGCATTTGCATTGCTATAACAGAAAAGAATAACCTTAGAAAAGTAATGATGAAGCATAAAAATGCAAATTACTGCAGCTAATTGGCTGTGGATTCTTGCACCTTCTGAATTATTAATTTATGACTGAGCAAATCTGCCCCTTTTAAATAATATAATAAAAAACAATATTGTGTTATGCACTGTTGAGTGTATAGGTTTTGTTCCCTTAATTTTATGGTGAGCTGCTCTTGTTTGCTCTAGCAAGATATTTACAGCGTTCTGTAAAACTCTGCAGGTCCAGCACCATGCGGACTGACATCATTACATTTCCTATTTCTAATCCCTGACTGGAAGAAAAAAGACAAAAGGTGATACCGTTATTACAGTAATGCTAGTTACATCTTGTGCTGTTGGTACTAATGTTTAATCAGAAAGCAGGCACAGAAACATGCCGACATGTTTTTACCTGCCAATATGTGAGTAATTCCATCCATTTCAGTGTGGTAACTTAGCATTCATCAGTGTCTGCTGCCCAGGGGGTTGAAAAAATCAAAATAAAATATTTGATAACAAGGTTGATATATATGCCTTTTTAAATGAATATGATTTTTTTGTCTCAGGTAGAAAATTTGGAAAGATTCTGAAGAGCTCTTTATTTTGGGATTTCCAGCCCTGTGATATTTTTTGGTATACATGAGCACAATTTTGCAAGTGCTAGACATTCTACCTGGCAGGCTCATACATTCACTGTATACACATATTCACAGGGAGGCCCTTGTGTTCACTGCGTACACTCACTGAGACTGCAGGGCATGAGTAGTGTGTCCTTTCTGAACCTGCATGATGTTGCCAAAAAGCTGAAAAAAGCATTTGGATTCATGTGTTTAAGAAATTCTGTAGGACAAGGGCTTTGGAATTAATCTCAAATTGTATGATTACCTTTTCCCCTGATGGCTTCAAAAGGTATGTTCCAGCACTGGGTGCTTTTTTGTAGGTGATGCCTGTGTGACCAAGATTGGAAGAATTTGGCCTGCAGGATGGATCATTGCTTTAGAGGACACATGCATAAATCCCAGACAGTAAGTAGGAATGCCTTTTCTTTTCTATTCCTGCAAGGCAGAATGTTTATTTTACAAAAACTGGCCTTCTGACATGAAATTTCTTATTCTCTGCCTTAGTCCCCAAACGCTTTTTTTTTTTAAATGTACCCAAAACAAGTTAAAAGTTTTGATGCATTGATATGTTTCTTAGTGCATAATACTCCAAACAACAAAGAAATGCATGTTCCCAAGGAACTTGTCTGCTTGTTGTGGCCACCACTGTGGCTGAGGTGCCTAAACCAAGCCACCACAGGGAGGCAGCTCATGGAAAAACCTTTACTTGAGTTTAAGTGGTCTGGCCAGATCAAAACAACATAAGGGAATAGCAGCAAGTCCAGGCACTTTCTAGTGTTAGAGTTAGGTAAGCAAAAGCTGAAGAATATAAAATTTTATTTTCTTTCATAGAATGGCCCAGGTTGAAAGGGACTTTAAAGATCATCTAGTTTCACCCCCCTGCCATGGGCAGGGACGCCACTCACTAGACCAGGTTGCCCAGGGCCACATTCAGCATGGCCTTGAGCACTGCCAGGGATGGGACAACCACAACCTCTCTGGGCAATCTGTTCCAGTGCCTAACCTCCCTCTGGGTGAAGAACCTGCTGCTAATCTCCAGTCTAAATCTCCCCTCCTTCATCTTATATCCATTCCCCCTTGTCCTGTTGAAGTCTGACCAGTCTCTCTCCCTCTGTTTTGTAATCCCCCTGTAGGTAATGAAAGGCTGCTATAAGGTCCCCCCGAAGTCTTCTCTTCTCCAGGCTGAACAACCTCAGCTCCCTCAACCTATCTTCATAGGGGAGGTCTTCTAGTCCTCTGATCATCTTTGTGGCCCTCCTCCAGACCTGCTCTAACAGGTTCACATCTTTCTTATTTTGGGGACCCCAGAACTGGATGCAGTTCTCCAGGAAGGGCCTCACAAGGGAAGAGTAGAGAGGCAGAATCACCTCCCTTGATCTCTCCTGTTTAAATAGCATGGCTGGATGATGCAGCCCATGATATGGTTGGCTTTTTGGGCTGTGAGTATACATTGCTGTCTCATATTCAGCTTTCCATCTATCATGACCCCCAAGTCCTTCTCTGCACAGCTGTTTTCAAAGAGTTCCTCTCCCAGTCTGTACTAATATATTGGATTGCCCCTACCCAGATGGACCTTACACTTGGACTTATTAAACTTCATCTGATTCTCATGGGCCTACTTTTCAAGTTTGTCCAGGCCCCTCTGGATGGCATCCCTCCCTTCTAGGATATCAACCACACCACTCAGCTTCGTGTCATCTGCAAACTTGCTGAGGGTGCACTCGATACCCCTGTCTAGGTCATTAATAAAGACATTGAAGGGCACTGGTCCCAAGACAGAGCTCTGAGGGACGCCACTTGTCACCGGTCTCCACCTAGACAAAGAGCCATTGACCGCAACTCTCTGGCTGCTTCCATCCAGCCAATTTCTTATCCACCAAATATTCCACCCATCAAATCCATATCTCTCCAATTCTGAGATAAAATTGTCATGAGGAACCGTATTGAAGGCCTTACAAAAATCCAGGTAGACGACAACAGTCAGTCTTCCCTCATCAACTATTGCAGTCACTCCATCATAGAAGACCACCAGATTGGCCAGGCATGATTTGCACTTAGTGAATCCATGCTGGCTTCTTAGAATTACCCCTTTGTCTTGCTTGTGGCTTAATATCACTTCCATGACAATCTGCTTCATGATCTTCCCAGGCACAGAGGTGAGGCTCATTAGCCTATAGTTCCCTGGCTCCCCCCTTTCTATCCTTTTTAAAAATGGGGGTGATGTTACTCTTCCTCCAGTCACTCGGGACTTCACCTGACTGCCATGACTTGCCAAATATGATGGAGAGTGGTCCTGCAACTGCATCAGCCAATTCCTCCAGAACCCTGGGACGTATGCCATCAGGGCCCATAGACTCATTCTTAAGTTTCAGTAGGTGATCCCAAACCTGCTCTTCACTTGCAGTTGGAGGGCCATCACTGCCCCAACACTCACCTAGGGCTACCAAATCTTGGTAAGTGCAGGAAGCTTGGCTACCAGTAAAGACTGAAATTAAGAACTCTTAAGCTCAGCCTTCTCCATATCCATCGTGACTAATTTTCCTTCCTTGTTCACTGGAGGGGGACACTCACCATGACCTTCCTTTTCTGTTTAATGTACTTATAACACCCTTTTGATATTATTTTTTACACCCCTTACCAAGTTCAACTCCATCTGTGCCTTGGCCTTCCTGTTTCCAACCCTACAATTACTAGCCATTTTCCTATACTCTCTCCAGGCCACCTGACCCTGCTTCCACTGCCTGCGCATTTCCTTCTTACGCCACAGCTTGAGAAGCAGGTCCTTGCTCAGCCACACAGGTCTCCTTCCTGCTCTGCTCGATTTCTTGCACATAGGAATGCTCTTGTGCTCTAAGAACAGTATTCTTAAAGAATTGCCAGCTCTCATGGGTTCCTTTGTCCCTAAGGACAGTTTCCCAGGGGACCTTATCCAACAAGTCTCTCAGCACCTGGAAATGTGCCTTTCTGAAGTTCGAAGTCCTCTGTGCCATGCCTACGCTTCTAGAGATTGTGAACTTGACCAGGGCATGGTCACTGCAGCCTAGGCTTCCTCCAATCTTCAGCTCTTTAGTGAGATCATCTGCATTGGTGAACACTGGCTATAGTAGTGCTTTATCTCTGGTTGGTTTCTCGAGAATGTGTGCCAGAAAGTTTCCATCCACAAACTCCAAGAGTCTCCTGGACTGCTTACAACATGCTGTATAGTTCTTCCAGCAGATATCTGAATGGTTAAAATTCCCCACCAGGATGAGGGCCTATGAGCTCATAGCTCATAGCAGCTGAAGCAAGAAGGCCTCATCAACAGCTCCAAATAGTCAGGTGGCCTGTAGTAGACCCCAATGACAAGCTGACCTTTGTTGGTCTGATCTTTAAGTTTAATCCATAAGCTCTCAACTTGTTCATGGCTGTTTCTCAGAGCCAGTTCTTCACAGTCTATCCAGCTTCTAACATAGAGGGCAACACCCCCACTACTCCTTCCTAACTTCTTCTGAATAGTTTGTAGCCCTCCATTGCTGTGTTCCAATCATATGAATCATTCTCTTATTTTGTTTATCTTTTAGGAGTTTTGTAATTGGACTTCACACAAGTTTTGTCTAGCTATGCTTTTACAGCATTCAAATATCTCTCTAGTATCAATGTATTTCCTAGGTGGGAAAGAAATGTTATCTCCAGTTTATGGAGGTGATACCGAGAGATGTGGAGTAGGTAAAATAGCTGCCCCAGGCTGCCTATGACAACTTGGGCTGGAATTTGAACTGCTATCCCGGTTGCTGCACAAGCCATTAACTCATCTTTTTTGCAGTCTTGATTTTCAGGGTATTTTCCAAACAAGAGGAAAGAATACAAACTTCCCTTCAGGACGAGAAAGAGGCATTGGATTCTTACACCAGAAACTTAGTGACAATAGCATGTCTGGTTTTGTTGAGCAGATTTTTCTCTCTATATATATAGCACTGAGAAGCTCTCTGTAAATGATTTGTGGAATCTTACAGTTCAGGATCAAATGCAAACCTACATTTGACTTTTGGACACAAAAGGATTTGGGCCAAACAGATGTATGGTGAGTGTGACATTTATCTAAAACTCACTGATAGTGTCTGCTTCAGTCATGTCTGAACACCTGAAATCTACTTATCCCTTAACTAGGACTGAAAAGAGTAGTAGATGTGTTTGTGCTCTAGGAGTTACAGAATAAACTGAAAAAAAGGCCAGGAAGAGATAATTATGTGTAGATCCACAAAGAGAATGGAGTACAAGGACTAGTAATTTTCATTTATCAACAGGCCAAAACCTAAAGGGCTTAGTCTGCAGCAAATTAGATTTATTATCAAGGAAAAAATGTGAATGTGTCATGGGGGGAATTTTTTAGAATCAACATAATTGAAACTATTTAAGACTGGACTTCCTAAAGCACAGCTGAAGATGGTTTAAGGTACCTTTAGATCTCCCATCACAAAAAAGGCAGTGCAGCTTGCTGGGAATGGGCTTCTTTCATGTTTCTGCCATGGGTAGCGTTTGACCCTCAACAAGGGTTTCCTTCTGACTTCTGGAAAGTGGCAGCCTAGTAGAGTAGCCCTCTCCACTCCTTCATGATTTAACCCATTAGCTCTACATGTGTTAAACTGTTTTCTTGCTAGCACCCGAGTAAAAGCAGGCCTCTGGAAATCTGCCATTCTTCCTGTCTTGCTGGGGAGGAGATGGCGTTGTTCGTTCACAAATGCATGGCATTTTCTGCAAGATGTGCAAGTAACCACAAACTGAGCTTCTTTGAGAGTGGGCTTTTGGAGGTGAAATCAGAGTAATACCTATTACCCCACGAGGAAATAAACCCAACACTGTGACTGATGGGTGCTGTGCTGACCATTCTGTTGGGAAGAGCCACATCACTTCTTCCTAAGATCATTCCTTCCCATTTGAAGCGACTATTACTTACGTATGCTGACAAAGCTAAAATACCATCTGGTCAAGTTGTCACCAGCAGCATAAACTCCTCCTTTATGGGGCTGAGCATAGAGAGTGCTTTGCTTTCACCATGCCAGGGGTCTCCTGGTGGAAAATATTT
Organism: Galbula dea; assembly: GCA_013399015.1. Lineage (NCBI taxonomy): Eukaryota > Metazoa > Chordata > Aves > Piciformes > Galbulidae > Galbula > Galbula dea. The sequence goes on from VWZX01005803.1 coordinate 8,877, forward strand.
GATGGATGTTGGAGCACGACCCTCGGCGACAGTGCCGCTATCACCTCAGGAAACATTGAGCAGTGCTGCAACATGCTAGTCCCGGAGTGCCCTCTAGTGCTAACACTGTCATCTGACTCCCACACTGAAGAGCAGGTCTTCAACATGGCAGCTTCTTGGGTGTGGCATGAGCCAGACTTGGCTCCAGTGGAATGGGAATGAAAGCAAAATAGCACCTGGGGCTCCACATCTCCCTTGCAATATGGATCTTCTGGTACCCACCCCTGTGCAAGATGAGCCTGGGACTGGCCATAAATGTACTTCTACTTTTTCTTTTGCTGTCGAGTATTTCTAGTTTACCTTAATTTTCCATAAATAAGTTGCATACAGAAACAGCAAAGTGATGCACAACCCAACATTGCAATATTGGATAAAAATAAACTGAACCCTTTTAATTTATGGATATAATTTTATATAAACTCATTACAATCTGTAGAGCATATTTACTAAGTTTGGACAGGGCAGCTTGCTCCTTATAGTAGTGTCACTGTTGCTCAGCAACATGTATATGTGGGACTGTTTGACCTAAAAAACAATGATTTGGCCACATATGATGCAACCAACACAGATGGAACAAGGCAACTACTTTTATATCTTCTCTATCCTGATTTAACTTCAGAACCGGTGGGAATTTTACTTATAAAATGAAAAATGTGAGGCAACTTATACTGGTCATTTACAAGTGGCTTCTGATGACAAATCTCATCTTTCTGATTACTAAGTCTCCTAAATTCTTAGTATAATTGAGATTCTTCACTTCACATTGAATTTATGTCTACTATTTCCATCTGGATGACAAACCAGAAAGTCTATCAGGGACAGCAAGCCAAATATCATAGAATCGTCAAGGTTGGAAAAGACCTCCAAAGTCATCAAGTCCAACCATTGACCCAATATCACCATGACCACTAAACCATGTTGTGAAGTGCCACATCTAAAACGTTTTTTGAACACCTTCAGGGGTGGTGACTCCACCACTTCCCCAGTGAGCCTGTTCCAACACTTAACCAATCTTTCAGTGAATTAATTTTACATAATATACAACCTGAACCCCCTCTGCAAAAACCTGAGGCTATTTCCTCTTGTCCTAGTTACCTGGGAGAAAAGACTGACTCCCTACAAGTGGCTGAAGAAAATAAGTGTCTGTCTGTTTCTCTGTCCATTGGTGAAAAGTCTACATGGGTACATCAGAGAAGAGCATGGGTGAGATATTTTTACATCTCTTCTCAAAAGAGTCACCAGCACTTCAGGCACTACTGTTTTTAATGACTGAGGAAGTAATTGACAACGTCTTCAAGCACTTCTCTAGTAGGAGTTTTCATTTTGTGTTACCTTCAGAGTTAGTCCATCCACTTGATTCCATTTGTCACTTTACTCACTCTTGTGAGTGAAAACTGCTGCTGCAGTAGCCATCACTTAATACAGCAGGTAGTCACGAAAGAACCAAGAAATCAGAGAGAATGAATCATTTAGGAGTAGATACAGACATGCTGTATCGCAGTCACTGAAAGCTTGCTCCCCTTTGTGTGATCAGTACCCATATGCACCTGAAAGGCTTTTATGGTTTTATTAGGAAGAACTTTCTAGCATTTGAACTAATATTTAAAAAAAAAAAATCATTTAAAGTAAATGTTTTCAGACATGCCATCTCACCACGTATTTAATCTTTTAGCAGAAGAAGTTAATTGTCTCAAGAAGATAGAAGGCTCTTGGGGAAGGAGGTCATCAGAACTGGTAGTAATAATGATGAACATTAACATGTTATTGTTGAATGAAGGTGCTTATTTTTTTTTCCTGTATTTGAAGTAACTAAGCCTCACATTAGATTTCTATCTAATCTATTACTTGGAATAACTACAACTTTAGTACTGAAGTATGACACAATTTATCTTTGTGTTCACTCATGGCAGACCCCTAAATCACCCCAAATGATTTATTAAGAGAAGGGACTTTAGATTAATGACTTGGATTATGTAATGTGAAACACTGAGGGAGCTTCTTAAGACATTTTTCTTTGACCTGCTTTAGAACTTCCTGAGGAATTAGAAGTTTGTTTAAGAGTCAAGAAATCCACTGGCTTGTGAAAGTTGAGGAAAAATGATAGCCAGGGTGAAATGACTCAGTACTGAGTTCAGAGATACTTATTGAAGTAAATTTTTAATTAAAAATGTTTTGCTTTTAATTTGGTTGTTTTAATAATAAACCCCCCAAAATACAGATCTGTTTGACTGTTTTGTTGGTTTGTTTGTTGTGGGCTTTTTTGTGTTGTGGTTTCTTCTTTCTTTTTCTTTTTCTTCTTCTTTCTTCTTTTTCTTTCTTCTTCTCTCTTCCTTTTCTTTCTTCTTCTTCTTCTATTATTATTATTATTAGTAGTAATAATTTCTTATGATTCTTTGGCCTAGCTACTGACATAATGCCAAAGAAGAAAGCTAGGGAGGGCTCTGGACTTGCTAATTTAATGTGGCAGAATATTGCCCTTTACAACCACTTTGCAAAGTTCCATCTTGCAACCACCTGGTTTATGGGAGATTCTAGAAAAAGAGCAAAATAAAAAAGAAAGGGTATGGACACTTATTGCAAATTAAACACTAACTGAACTTCTGAATCTTGAAAAATTGCCACTGCTGGGTGTCAATCAGAGCCCATGGTTCATACCTGCTCTACAACTATCAGATGAATATGAGAACTTTTGTTCAAGAATCTCTTTTACTGAATGATAACTTCATTAACTGAAGTAAAATGCTTCTCAGGAAAGTATGTCAATCTGTACACAGCTGTACGAAAGAAAGGCTAAGGTCACTAACTCATTTCTGGGGGGTTTGTATATGCTATATTGATGACAGTGCTGTAAAAATGTTAGTAACTAACATTATTTCCAGAGGAACAAGTTTAAATTGCTCTGTTAACTTTATCTATTAGTGTCCTCAGATATCTGCTCAGAAAGTTTTTGGTTATGAGTATGCCTTAAAGCATGTATGGAGCAGACCTGCTTTCTATAATATTTCTAAAATACTGTTTCAGGCCTAGTTTCTTGGATGTTATTTGCTTGTTTTGGACATTTGGAGTGCCATGTAAAGTTTTCTTTTTTCCTCTAAAATGTCATGGTTCAGGACTTCAAAAATAACAGGTATTCAAAGTTTTACCTTAAAATTCAAGATTTATAAATGCTGAACTGTTCCATTTGTTGCCAGAGAGCTCAGTGCTTCCAGAAAGTCAAATTGCTTTTTTTTGTAACCTAAACTGAGACACAACCATTAAAAAAAAAAAAAAGGAAATTCAGAAGGAGTAAGTTAATAGAAATTAAATGTGACCCTAACACTGCTTTAGAAAGAAATATTTTGAAGGTACTTTAAAATGTGAAAATAATTAGAAACTGCTGTGAAAGATACCTGGAAGCATTTTTTAACAGAGACAGATACAACAAAAAGCAGGACTATAAGGGAAAACACACAAGTTTGAGTGTCAAACATCAAGAGTTTTTTCCTAAGCAAACAAAACAAACAGTAATTCTTCAAAAAATGGTAATTCTGCCCAACAGTGAATGAAATAGAACAAAAAGATGAGGGTGCAGAGATGTGTGAAATATGTGAAACCCAGATAACCAGAGATACAAAAGACTAAAAACTAAGTCTTCAGTAAAGTGAAATGAGAAAACCTGCATGAAAACCTGCAAGTTTGCTGAACTATAGTTAAGGAGAGTGAGTGTTACAGTATGGTGAAAAATTTGTCTCAATCTTCATCACGTGGGTTATTGGGGAATATATATATAAAATAATATTTTTATATTATATATCTATATAATCTATGTAATATAAAAATATACATATAATATAAAAGATATATTATTTCCAGAAATATATATATTGTATTGTAAATATATATATTGTATATATGTAAATATATATAGTGTTGTAAATATATATATTGTATGTATATATTATAATATATATATATTTCTGGAACATTATTTTGCTTCAATGTCATGGTGCTGATGCCTGGAGATACTGAAATAATATTCAGATATTTTTAAGATAGATTGTATTTCATTTGATAAATCATATCTTCTCTATAGAAGACCCCTGAACTAAGGATTTAAAAAAATCTAGAAAAAAAATCTACTGAAGAATGACATGACATTTGAATTGAATTTTATTTTCAGAAAATGCTTTTTCCTTGGTGAGAGGGATGGCTGAGGGGTATAGGTATTCATGGAATGATAGTTGAAGTGCTTTGTCATCCTGACGGAAAGGTAGGAAACTTCACTGACATGGGATTAAATGGTTAATTTTTAACATGGGCAAAAGGTGAAGTGCCTCAGGCTCCCTCTCTGAATACCTGTGTTTACATGCATATTTTTCTTGAGAAGAGGATGAACACTGAGATGAAAAATCTGCAGTAGACAAAGTGGTCCAGGTTAGCCTGAATGAGACATGACTGAGGAACATGGAAGGATGAAAGCTGAAAAACATTACTGAGTAATACAAGGCAAGACACACAGAAAGAGAAACTGGAAAAAAAATAACCTTAGCTAATCAGGAAAGAGCAAAACCAAGGTGTTATAGCCATTTTAAGTGGAGGTCAAAGTAAAAAGAAAGATATTAGAAAGCAACCCTAGGATGAACCAATTAAATAAATGAGGAAAAATTCTTAGTCTCAGTTATAGGTGAAATTTTAGTGCTGGAGAAGTGGAAGAAAATATCCTATTGACAACTGTGGTGTCAGGAATTCGCTTGTTTTCATCTATATTCATGCTTTAATCACAAAACTATGGAAGATGAAGGCCAAGTTCATCATACAGGTGCATAAACGCTGCGGCTATTATGAATTTCACCTTCTGGAACACTGGTCCAGTCTAGCATTGTTATTCTTCTGTGAAAGCAAGCATTTGCTTACTTTCCATTAAAAAAAGAAGAATGTTACACAAAGGTGTCACAATTAGCAATGCTCAGTGAAGGTATATGATAAATACATTGAAATGTGTGGAATATTTTATTAATCTGGCACTCAGATTTTATGACAGGATGACATCTTCATTATTTATCTATTTTTGAACTTAAATGCATGCATTTGTTATATTTCTATTGTTTTATAAAACTAGCATGTTTATAAATGTGTAACAGTATCTGCGAAACACAAGTTTCAAAGAAACACAGCACCTTGGTAATTGTCACTAAGATTACTTCAGTGTTAAAGCAGATAATGTAAAGTTCAATTTATTTTTAATGTAATAACAACAAGGCTGTAGATGTGGAGATAAACATAAAGCCAGTGCGACATTTCAGTTCGCAAGTGATTTGTATCATCTCTCTTTAATACTGATCACTAGGCAGACTGTTGCTTTACCACTGTTATGTGGTGCAATGGACACAGCTCATAGAGTTCTTAGTGACTCTCAGCTTTTATGAGGGGGAAAAATGGGCACAGCTTTGGCCTTGATCTCGTCAATGTCACTACTTCAGCATGGAGAGTCAGACACAGGCACCTTCTGGATTTCCTCTAAGGCAGGCATCTGAATGGAAAAAGGAGCACAGCTACCAGTAACTTTCAGAAAGCAAAAAAGGCTATTGCATTTTAACTTAAGCAAGAGCAAGATCACATCTTTCACTTACACTTGGGAGTGGAAGAATAAGAGATATAAGTTAAAAAAGAGAAAATGCCAGCATATTTTATTCTGTCAGACCTTGAGAAAACTAGTAGTGCTTTTTAGAGTGCCAGTTCCCCTTGGTCCTCTTCATCCCCATGGTGCCCGCTGGCAGAAAGAAATGTGCTCTGCCTCTTCACCAGGTGAAAGCAGTGCTCTGGGGAAGAGCTCAGTAAAAGAGGGGCTTGTTTATCTTAACATGCATTTCAGGCTGTGAGTTCACCAACATAATGGCATCCACTGGTGTATATTTCTGTAAAGTTTGTAAAAGCTTCCAGTGTGCAATTTTTGGAAGTAATTTCAATTAGCGGGAAGCTCCCTTTGTGCGAAATCCAACTCCCGGTGAAGCTGGACAATGCCACTTGCAGAAGTCATGTTTTTGAAGAGGTATATATTTTGCCTTTAAAATTTTCATTTTCCACTTAATATAATACCTAACACAGTACAAGAGGTTTTATTCTTTTCAGGAATTAGAGGATAGTCTGTGGGGTATAATGTACTCTTAGCTACTAAAACAAACCACTTCACTGGTTCTGAGGAGAAGTTTGTAACACCACCAGTTGTTCAAATACTAGAATAAAAGTAAAGCAGTTAATCTAAGCAGTACTGACAGACAAAAAGCAGCAGCAATAAAGGCTAATTGTATGTTAACTCCAGGTGTATTTTTACAGAGAGTTTCAATCCTAGGTTAAAAGCATATAATAAGAAAAGGCTCTGCTATTTTCACAGATCAAGCAACAACTATAGCATATTGCAGTTTCATTTCTATCTGTACTTTCTTTCCTAGACCATCATTCCTTTAGCTGGTTGCCTTCATTTAGCTTTTAATGCCTCTGTGCAGATCTTTACTGAAGCTCTTCTCAGTGGCTCTCAACCTACAACAAATGAGCTATTTCCTTATGTTCCCACTTATATCCAGCAAAACACAGATTCAAGGAGGAGGTCACTGTAGTTCATACATGGAAGGAGGGGGCAGCTTATCTTCACAAGTTTGATTTTTTTTTTTGTGACAGAAAACATATTCTTCACAAGGTCAGTAACATGATCAAGGTTTTCATTGATTATCTGATGTGGTTTGTGTATGCTCCAACTCCTACCTTGAAATAACAGGGTTTTGGTATTTTTCTGGTGTATTTATATTGACTATAAATAATAAATTCACTAATTGGTATTGCCCTCCAGTAATGGATCACGACCAGTAAGACTGCACAGATAAAAACCTTTATTTGCTATTTCAAGAAAAGTTTATGAATCAGCTAACCCTTAGCAGACCAAAGATGGGAAATCTTTTTCCTTTAAAGACTCTTCACCACAACCCACATTGATCAGCACAGTTGTGACTGTACTGTATTTAGTTATTTTTATCTAACACCTGGCAGCAACTTGTGCATCACTGTTGAAACCTTCAGTTGAACTGTTAAGAAGGAAGACACATTTAATAACCCCTGCAGTTCTCATCACAACAGGTCTAAGTCTAACAGTGACATTCTTAACATAAACACTTCCGTTTTTTTTTTACTATGTTGGAGTCATGTCATTAGAATTCAACATTCTTCAGTCTACTTAAAAAATATATATTTCGTATTTGGTCTAGGGAATCCTGCTGTGGCAGGGGGGTTGGACTAGATGATCTTTCGAGGTCCCTTCCAACTCCTAATACTCTGTGATATTTTGCAAATTTTGTTGGCTGTTGTGAGTGGACTTCTTGCAGTGTTCACAGAACAGAGGAAAAAATCAATTTAAGTTTAAAACATAAGCACTTACTGTGGCTAGAGAGGAAATAATGGAGGCAGGCTCTTCTGCCTACCATGACAGTGGGATATGAAAGGAAAATAAGATATAAAGGAAAAATAAGTTAAGCGTCTGGAATCATATACCATGTTTGCTAGTCAGGAAATCAATAATCTTTGATGGGCAAATCTTCTACAAATCTTTAGTCTGGGCCTACTATGTTTGGAAATTACAGTAAAAGAAACAAAATCTTGTTGCTTGGAAAAATCCAACTTCAAGTTATGCGTGTTTACTAGCTGAAAGAGTGCCTGGAATTGTTCTTTCATGAAGGAAAAACAAGTGAGAAGGATTTTGCTGGTGAGAGCTGAGTGTATACTCCTTTGGGAACAAAATACACACGGATTTAATCACACCTCTTTCTCCTGCTTCCAGATTTCCACACTTGTCTGAAGAGCACCACTCTCCCTAAGATAGCTAAGAAAACCAATGTGGTCATTAATTTTTCCAAAAATTGCAATGGGAATACAGTAGCTCAGGCAATGCAGTGGCTTATTATGTGACCCTCTGGATTGAGAAAGAGTCTGTGGTCCATCTCAGAAGGGCATTTCAGGAGATACAGTGTGATGGGGTGTCGTAGAAGCATCCACAAAATGGATAGCAATTGCTTAGCCAAAATGGGGATTTACTGAAACAGAGTCAATTAGCACTCCTCGTGACAAATTAAATAAAGGCTTGTGTGTCATTTGGAGACTTAATTGTCCCACAACCAGTCATAGGTCACAGCCAACATGGTTTCATGAGGGGGAAGTCCTGTTTGTCAAATCTACTTTCATTTTATGACAAAGTAACCCAACTAGTTGATCAAGGGAAGCCAGTAGGTGTGGTCTTTTTGAATTTTAACAAAGCTTTTGATGCTGTCCCTCACAGTATATTTTGACAAAATGTCCAGTCTACTTCTTGATAAACACATCAGGCAATGGGTGAGCAACTGGTTCATGGTTCAGGTGCAAAGAGTCATAATGAATAGGGTTACATCAGGCTGGCTCCTGTCACTAGTGGGGTTCTGCAGGGCTCCATCCTTGGCCCAGTGCTCTTCAACATCTTTGTGAACCACCTGGACACAGGGCTTGAGGGGATAGTTAACAAATTTGCTGGTGACACAAAACTGGGAGAAACTATTGACTCCCTCGAGGGCAGTGAGGCCCTGCAGAGGGGCCTTGATAAATTAGAGTACTGTAATGAAGGCAAGTGATGGATTCTGCATGTGGGGTGGAGCAACCCCAGACGTGTATGAACTGGGAAGCAAGAGGCTGGAGAAGAGTAGTGTGGAGAGGGACCTGGGGATCCTTGTCAACAACTGACTGAATATGAGTCAGCAGTGTGTCCTGGCAGCCAGGAGGGCCAACCGTGGTCTGGGGTGCATCAAGAACAACACTATCAGCTGGTCAAGCTCTACTCTGCACTGATGTGCCTGCAACTCAAGTATTGTGTGTGGTTTTGGGCTCCACAATACAGAAAAGATATATAGCTTTTGGAAAGTGTCCAGAGGAGGGCTACAAAGATGGTAAAGGGTCTGCAAGGGAAACCTTATGAGGAGCTGCTGAGGTAACTTGGTTTGTTTAGCCTTGAGAAGAGGAGATTGAGGGGAGACCTCATTGCTGCCTTCAACATCCTCACAAGGGGTAGCAGAGGGGCAGGGACTGATCTTCTTAATCTAGTGGACAGTGATAGGATGAGGGGAAATGGGATGAAGTTGAGTCAGGGGATGTTCAGGCTAGAGATTAGAAAAAGGTTATTCACTCAGCAGGTGGTTGGGCTCTGGAAGAGCCTCCCCAGGGAAGTAGCCTCAGCACCAAACCTGACGGAGTTCAAGAAGCATTTGGCCAGTGCTCTGAGGCACATGGTGTGATTTTTGGGGTGTCCTCCATAGATTAAGGAGCTGGACTCAATGATCCTAGTAGGTCCCTTCCAGCTCAGTAGATACTCTGAAACTGTAAACTGTGAAACCAATTCCTATTCATAAATTGTACAAACACTAGACAAGACAAACTAGAGTTATGCATGTGCTCACTCAAAAAAGAGGGGAAACCTCCCTGTTCAGATATCCATAAAATAACCAGTCACAAAAAAGTTGGTGGGGAACACTCAATCTGCAGATATTTTGTTGGGCGGTGTCCCAAACCGAAAGGGAAGTCTTCCCGAACCATGGGCTGCTCCAGTTTTTGTGCAGCTGGGTCAGCAACTCTACCTCCCTGAGGCCAAAATGTTCCTTTTATACCTGAGCTGGATGCTGACTCATGGTCAGACAAAACAACCCTAGACACTGAGACACCGTCAATGTCAGGGGCTCAAGCTACCTCTGAAAGGATTCCTGCTACACTCCCATCTGAGGTGTTCCCAGGTGCCATGCTGGCTCTTGCAGGTCTCAGGTTATGTGTGTGATTGTGGGTTGTCAATGTTTCTGTGGGGGTAGGTGTAACTGTCACACCAGGCTGATAAGAAGCAGACCCCAGGGAGCAGCTGGATTGTAGGATGATGTTTTCTAACCTGCTTGGTCAAAATGCAGCACTGCCAAGTCCAGATGTTCACAAATCACAAGGAAAGTTTGAGAAAGTCCTGAGATTGGTTGAAAACTTAAAACTGAGATTAAAAAAAAATAGGGTATGGTTTATTGCCTTCAAGTTCTTTGCCTTTGGGGTCCACTTGAATCATGTTTTTAAGTTTCTTCTCTGCCACCACGAGGTCTAGAAAACTTATTATAACTATAAGCCAAGATTCTCACCTAATCATTTGACTGTGGGAGTTGAAAAATGTAAAATTATGAGAGGTGCAGCACTGACTGGTGGGGCCAGGCATATTGCAAGTACTTGGAAAAGGCCTCTCAGAGAGGGAAGGGAGGCAGCCTGGAAAGAGCATAGTGCAGTGAAGAGACCTGGGAAGCCAATGGGGCAGATTGTTAAGAGGCAGGGGAAGAGGATATGCTCTCAAGGAAAGCGAAGCCATCATGATAGAAGTCTAGGGAGATATAGCAGTGGTATGGATATCAAGGCTCTCACTGGGGGCTTTGCCTGTTTGGACATGCCAGCTTCAACTTCCAAAGCAGATGGGAAAATATTTCTTACAATAAACTTCATGAATTTATCCCTGTAAGTCTTCCATGCAACAAAACAAACTGTTTACCTGAGTAATTTGGTTTTCTGCAGAGACTATTTGGTTGACTTACAGAGGGAATATTGCAGCATAAGAATTGTTTCTCAGAGAAGTGGGTGCTTGGCCTGAACAGAGTGAGCTGAGGATGATGAGGGGCAAGTCCAGATTAAAACTAACTGATAAGAAGGTAACCCATGGCAGCACTAATTTAGCTATCCAGTATAGTAATAGAGTAAAAATCTTCAGAGCCTGGAGAAAGCCAAAGAGCAACTGGACTTTATGAAAAAATCTTAAGGTCATGAATATTTACATTTTGTGACTTCCATCTGTTAAAATATCGAGTCAAGCCAGTAGTGGATTAAGTTGTTGAGAGCCTTAAGGGATCTTAGCTTTGATCTAGCCTCTCTTTAGCTGTGGTGTATTTCTGAATTCAGTGCCGAAGTAGAGATGAGACTTCCTTGTGGTTCAAGCACAGGGCAAAGATTTAGGAAATTGCAATCCTGTGGCCAACTCAGCCAATGACAGGGGGATAAGTATACTCGGTGTGAACAATTTTAGAAGCGAATGTAAGGAGCTATGCATACAGACCTTCATGACACTTCAGTGTCCTTCGCTGCAGAACAAAGAAGTGGAACAAGGCACTCCATATTGTGCTTTTCTCACAGTTTGGCAATCCCTGCCTCTCACCAGAAAGCTGTTGGCTGAATGCAGAAATTGCATTTGCATTTCTGCATACTCTATGGGCTATTAGCCTTATCTAGCTTCAGCCATATAACTTTATGGGCTGGTCTCCAGCAGGCTGAAGAAATAAATTCTTGAAGGTGGCAAATGCAATCATGGGTTTCTGTCCCATCTTGAAGTGCAGGTGTTGTGTAGGGGCTAGCTGGCCACTTCAGATGGCTGCATCTGGGTGTGCAAATGCTCCTTTTTGTCTGTCCAGAAGCTTCCTTGGATGACTTTTCAGTATTCAACGGTGTAAGATCTATTCTGTCTTTGACATTGTCAAAAAGAATTACTCTGAATGGCACTTGATTAATTAATTAGTTAGTCTTGATGACACTAAATTAGGAGGAACTGTTGACACCCTAGAAGGTAAAGAGGCCCTACAGAGAGATCTTGACAGACTAGAGGGCTGGGCAATCACCAGCCATATGAAGTTTAACATGGGCAAGTGCCAGATTCTGCACCTGGATGTGGCAACCCTGGATGTGCATACAAACTAGGGAATGAGAGGCTGGAAAACAGCCCCACAGAGAGACATCTGGGAGTTCTGATCAGCTGCAAGTTGAATATGAATCAGCAGTTTGCCCTGGCAGCCAAAAGGGCCAACTGTGTTCTGGGATGCACTAAGCACTGCATTGTTAGCTGGTCAAGGGAGGTGCCTGTCCCCCTCTACTCTGTGCTGGTGTGGCCTCACCTGGAGTACTGTGTGCAGTTTTGGGCAACACAATAAAAAAAGGATATTAAGCTCTTGGAGAGAGTCCAGTAGAGGGCCACAAATATGGAAAAGGGTCTAGAGAGGAAGCAGTATGAGGAATGGCTGAAGTCACTTGGTTTATTTAACCTGGAGAAAAGGAGACTGAGGGGAGACCTCATCATTTTCTCCAGCTTTCTCAAGAGGGGAAAAGAAGGGGCAGGAGCTGATCTCTTCTCTCTGATAACTAGCAACAGGACTGGAGGAAATAATATGAAACCGTGCCAGGGTAGATTTAGGCTAGATATTAGGAAAATGTTCCTCAGCAAGAGTGTGATCAAACACTGGAACAGGCTGCCCAAGGAAGCAGTCATGGCACTAAGCCTGACAGAATTCAAGAAACATCTGAACAACGCTTTTACATGGTGTGACTTTTGGAGTTGTCCTGTGCATAGACAAGAGTTGGACTTGATGATCCTTGTGGGTCCCTTCCAACTCAGGACATTCTATGATTTTAATAATTCTATTATTAAAAAATTACAAACATATGTAAAAATGAAACAGAAGCATGTTTGGGTTTTTTTTCACACAAGTACCTACTGCATTGGATAGTGTTTTTATTATGCTTAGTGCTGGATTTAACAAACTCCTTGCTGCACTGAGAGCTAGTGGGGTTTTGGGTTGACTAGCTGATACTTATCCACATCTTCAAAGACTCTGCAACGGTGTTTCATACTGAAAAATTGTGGAGATGGAGTCCTGTCCGTGTTGTTGATGACCATCCTAAAAGCAGGGCTGAATGGTCCTCTCCCAAGAGTCTATATACCCTTGTGGGAAACAGATGGACTCGAAAATCAAAAATTACTGTGGTCTGGCTAACAACCAAGTCCAAGCCAGTGCTTCCCTTTGTTGCAAGTCAGAGCTTAGTGGCTGTGCTCCAGGCTTTAAGTACATCATGTGGTTCCTGTTGTCCTGAGTTGTTGTCTAGGCTTGGGGTCCTGCGCACCTCTGCGCACCCCCGGCACTGTAACGAGCGACTTTCTGTTTTTGTGGATTACAATTTAAAAAATTTAATACCAAGGTTGCTTTCAATAGTCTCTCTTGAAGGGTGTGATTTCCCCCCTTTTTTTTTTATAAACATACATTTTACGGTCTGATGGGTGTGTTCTCCAACTGCTTGCCCTGTTGGAGAATGTTGTAGAACTGTCAGACGCTGCACACCCATTGCTGAAAACAAATGAGCCACCCAGAGTGACGTATATGCAGGTCCATTGTCACTTTTTTAATGGCTTGAGGGAGGTTCATGATGGTAAAGCACTGTAGCCAGTGCTGATAGGCATTGTTGCTTTTTTCTCCAGTGTGTGCTGTGTCCACTATAAACGCAGAAAAGGAGTCCACAGTGATATGAACAGACTTCTGTCTCCCAAACTCCATGAAGTGGGTAAACGGAGTTGTTCAGATAAAGCAGCTGCCCATAAATTTGCCTTGTGCTGCTCACTCCCCACGTTTTTGCATGCTTTAATTAAGCCCTCTAACGTTGTTGGGTTTTCTTGGGTTTTTGTTTGTTTTTATTTCAGAGACAGTCCAACACCCTCCTGCAGTCAGCATTAGTGTTCTCAAGGACCAGCTATCTCAATGATTCAGATAATCCTGCTCCTCCCATTATAACAGCAAAAGGAAAACATGTGGAAGAGGCAAAGCCCAAGACATTTTTGTTAAAAGAGCAGTTTCAGATTTCCCTCCACTTTGCATGTTGGCTCTTTTGAGAGAAAAAAAGACGTTGGGGGTCGGGGAGAACGGTAGTAAACTATCTGTTTAACAGCTATCTGTTTAACAACTTCACCATTATCATCAATATACAAACAACTGTTATTCGCTTTAACACACACACATACACACATGTATTAAGAAGGCCTTTGCTCCAGTGTCAATTAAAGCTTTAAATATTTCTTCAGTTTCTTTTCAAAGATACAAGTCAGAATACAGCTTCCAATCCTCCAGAATACAGCTCCCAAACCTGTTTTTCCCTGGAATAACTGATCTACTTGTGGTGGGCCCTTCACAAGCAGATTTGAAGTCCTGTTGAGTTTTGGAGCAGGGGGGAATGCCATAGACTTAGTTGTTCCTTCAGTCTTACACCCTTTTTTTTTTTTTTTTTTTTTCTGCAGGGCTTATGTAACCCTCCTTGCTTAATTCAAGGGTTAAAATCCCATCTGTTTTTTTCATGGGATATACCATCCTTTAATAAAACAACAAACATTTTTCTCCTAAAAATTCTATCTTCAATTTTCTTTTGGTTGGTTTAAAATTATCCAGAGTGTATCAGCTTTCTACACTTCCTTCATCAATCCTCCCAACCCTCCCCCCTGCCTCCCAAAAACGCAAGCAGGTCATTGTGAAGGGGTGGGTAAAGATCAGGCTCTTTTTCTCCAAACTGCCTGACAATAAGGCACCTGACTTGGCGTCAGTTGTGGTGACTGATGTCACGGGTTGTGGTGGCAACGGGCGGTCTGAGGTGGCTGCAGGAGCTGTAGTTGTAGTCACAGTTGTAGACAGAGTTCCAGTACTGCTATCCTGCATGATTTCTTTAGCGTTATTCTGAGCTTGCTGCAGGGCTCCCACAATTTGCCACCAAGTTGATAAATATCTTCTTGTGGTTGGATCTTTATTAAAAGCAGCCTCATGCAATCGTTTGCTGCGCTGGAATGTGCCATCAGGGGAAAAGTCTGGTGCTTTGGTACAAATCCATTCTATTAAAGTCACAAAGTCAGGATCTGATGGCTGTGTTGCTGTTGCCAGGATGTCCCCTACTTTCTTTGCTTCCCTTTTTAAGCTGGCCCATTTGTCGTAGGGGTTAGGGGAATATGAATCTGTGTCTTTTACAGGGTTTATCCACTCAGGATCAAAGAACTCCTCATCACAATCTTCCCACGAACAGGAGGGAAAGGCAGGCACAGTGGATAATAGGTGCATACCATCTGAGCAATACATAGGAGCTGATGGTGGGGGGACAGGAGGTACTTTCAGTTTACAGGAGGCTTCCTCTCCCCCCTTCCGTTTTGAACTGTTCTCTTTCTTGCAATTTTCTCGAGTTTCTGTGTGATTCTTAAGGGCTTCATAAACGACCTGCCAAGACCCCAATAGCTATCTTATCATCCTGAGTTGCACATTCCCATAACTTAACATCAGCACAATCTCAAATAGCAGCATTATAAATTCTTTTAGGGGAGACAGATGTGTCATTTTGCGTTAGCCCTAACAGCATTCTCTGAAGAGCATTGTTATCGGTAGTTTTTCCTTCACTTTTAAGTAATTCTTTAAAAACCTGTAGAATATTTTTCTGCTCCTGAGTTAAATATTTTCCCATAGTTCACAGCCACTTACCTCATCCAGTGAAAAGTAATGGCTTGAGCCTTTCCACGCTTCTGTCCAGCATTTTTTCTTTGCTTCTTTCCAGCAATTTTTCGTTCAGCTGTTCTACGCTACTGGATCCTTATCTTTTTAGCATTTTAGTCAAGTCCCTGTTTGGGCACCATTTGTGGCATATTGAGGCACAGACTCTGATGTGAGATTAAAGACCTTTTATTAGAACAAACCCAGGGTTTATATACCCTACTAAATAGCTGATACAATCACAAAACAATCAAGCAGTTACACAAAGGTTCCAGGCTGGCTCCAGGCTGTATCTTTACACCTTAATTCTTCTTCCTTACCTCAAAAGGCCATAGTTATGTATTCACAGGGTCACTCTGATGTTTCTTGCTGACACATCCTTGTGAATGCCAGATCATTCTTACTTTGAAGTTACTTCTCCCATGGTCTCACACTAATAAGCAAAATGTTATCTTTGTCCTACGATTTTCTCCTTGAGTAAAGGGGAGAGAGAATCTGTCTCCTTGTGGTGGGTTTGACTTTGGCTGGACACCAGGTGCCCACCCAGCTGCTCTATCACTCCCCTTCCCAGAGGGACAGGAGAGAGAGCTTTTATATTTGAGCTGATGTCATATGGTATGGAATACCCCTTTGGTCAATTTGGGTCAGCTGGCCTGCTTGGGTCCCCTCCCAGGATCTTGCCCTCAACTAAGGAAGGAATGTTACAGTGCTAGTGCTGTGCTCAGCAGTAGCCAAAACATCAGTGTGTTATCAGCACCCTTCTAGCTGCCAATACAAAGCACAGCACAGTGAGAGCTACTACAGGGAAATAAACTGAGCTCAGCCAGACCCAATACACTCCTCCATCTCCAGAAAAAATTGTGCAGATTAGGCACTTTTGAAAATCCCATTAGAAGTATCAGTTCAGTACATTTTGTTAAGAAACTTGAACTAAAAGAGAACCATGAAATCAAAGCCAATCTAGCATTAATATTCCACCAAAGTAAAAATGGACCATTACAGACATTAAATCAAAATTGAGTCAACAAATTGACTGTGGCACTGAATCAAATTGCCAACTTGATGAAACACCAATGTATTCATGAACTCCGGTAATCTATGAAAGTGAGTAACTGTTTAGTTTGGAATTTCAAAAAGCACATTTTCTCAGAACTGCACACAAACATAGCACTGAACTTTAGTTTCCTTCTTTGGATCCTGTTCCTCAGCAGTGAGTAATTCCTACCGTCACCCCCATGAGTGCCATCATGCATAGCACAGGCTTGAAAGAAGATGCTTCTGATAAGCAGAAGTCTGAGAGAAACCAGAAATGGAAGATGATGATTTCAGGTCTTTCAGGATTCAACAGAAGGTCCAGAAAATACACTTAAGAACAAATTTATTCAATATTATATATGACTTCTAAGCCTTGGGAACATTCCTACTGATCTCTTCTCTTTCTTCTTAGAGAAATTTTTGCACAACTGGAAATTATGGAAATATAAAGCTACACTTTAACACTAAAAAACTGAAGAGCATATAGACCTTGGCATCTTATACCTAAGAAAATAGGAAAGGAAAACAGTAGGTGACTAAGACAACATGGTGTTACTACCTCTTGATGTCTTTTACTCCTTCACACTTACAGAAGAGAGGTAAGGACTAAAGCTGAGGAGTGAAATGACAGTGGTCGCAGATCAGTTTTCCTGGTTTAGGCGAAGACTCGTGAAATCCTGATGCTGCTGGCTGGTGCCATAATTCCTGTTAACTAGGGACTGTAGAGGATCTGAAATTTCAGTCCTTTTCCAGCAGTACAGGCTGCTGCCCTGGAGTCAAAGCCTCTTTGAATTTTTTAATTCTCTCTCAGTTAGATTTTGAATGCTTTCCTCAAAGGGTGAGCCATGGGTCTGAGCTGGCCTTGCAATTTGGTCCAAGAGGGCTCAAATTCACTCTTATATAACAAGTATAATTAAAAACAAAAGAAAAAAAAAGCTATTTCAACCACAAATACATTCTGTTTTGAATGCCACAGAAGTGTATGCCTTAATGGGTTCAAATGTATCACATAAATACTTTAAACTAAATAATGGAAGCACATCTCACTGTTTTTGAAAGAGATGCCATTATTTTTGGTGAGGCAGGGGTTCCAAGGTGACACATTGTCATTATTTTATGGAATGTTCAACATTTAAAGGATTATGTTTTTTTTTTAATTAGCTGCTTGGGAAAAATAAACTACAGAAAAACTTGACAGGAAGAGTGTCAATACTATGTGTCAGCAAAATTAAGAAATAAAGATGTACTGTGTGTCTCATCACCTCAGCTGCTTTTCAGAAGTTCTTTCTTTCTGTTTTGGAAATGAACTGCAAGTAAGAGAGCTTCTCAGCAGGAATCTTCATATGGTTTATGCAATAATATTTATCAATATGATATTTACAGTAAAATCTTATGTTTTATCTGTCATCTACATGTAAACTGGTTTTCAGAAACTATAGCTTGGTCTCACTTTTTCATAGTATACTTTTTGACTTTCTTTTCATTGTTGATTTTTTTGACAGAGTCACTGCTAGAGGTAGCACTACATGACCTAAAGGACTCTGATTCTTGCCTGAATGTTAGTGATTTGACACCATGTGTGCTGAATTTGAATGCAAAACATTGTTAATTTTTTATATTTTTTTTTGTTATGGTAGACATCATTGTGCCAACAGTCTGTAGAAAAAAACTTTGCAAGTCCAATTCGTACCCTTCTTGGAGACAGTAAGTTGGCACTCAGTTGCATCTTCCTTTCAACAAGCTCTTACACCATAGACTTATTGCTCTTGTCTGTGTTATGTTTTCATACTTTAATTTATGTTATGCTTTAATACTGCTTTAATATATGTGATTTAAGGCATTGTGTACCTATTGTTTCATTAAGAATAAAATGAATGTTTAGATTTTAAGTTGGGTTTTTTTCTCTGGACATATATATATTGTTTTTTTTCAAAACTGGGTAGAACAACAGAAAGGAGGATGACTGGTGAACTCTGTGGAGAATCTGTCTAAGCAAGAGTAGCTGAAGAGAATAAACTTTGGGCCAGTAATCTGGAACTTTTTGATAAAGTTTCTCCAGAGTTAGGGAAGTGTGAGATTTTCTTTACTGGCTTTAATGCTTTAAGCAAAAACTCAGGGTTAAAGTCAACCAGTAAAAGAGAAGCCTGCCTTGAAGAATCTTTTAATTTAGTTAAATTTTATCAATCTTTTCACTTCAGATAGTGAAGCTCTTAAACTGAGATAACAGTTGAATTTTAAGTGCACTGGAATGTTAGGAGATCTTAAATATACCCTCACCTCCAACTCAGAAATCCCACAATCTGGAATTGTTTTGAGGGGGAAAGGAAAAAAATCTGAGTTTATTGGAAGTCTAGGACTGCCTCCAACTCCTATACATCAGTTTTATATTTTAATAAAGCTTGAAAGCTATAGAGGTGCTCTCTTGCTTTGTAAAGATCAACTTAAAAAAAACCAACCAACCCACCCCAAATTGTGTCCACGCTGAGTCTGGAGGTTATGAATATGATGTTAATTCTCCCACAAAAAATTTTGAATAGCAAACTGCAGTTGTGTATAAAATGCTAGTTCAAAAATAGTTTTCCATGAGGGAATATACCTAAGCATAAATACAGAGGAGTAAGTTATTTTGGAGTTTTTGGGTTAGCATTTTGGAATGAATTTCCTCTGTGGCAGAGAGACACAGCTGAGACAAATGATAAAGCAACTGGGAAAAAGTTCTTCTCTCAGTCTGTGGTCCCAGTGATCATAAATGAAAATACTGTGATTATACTTCTAAGCCATCAGAGTCTTTCTCTGTAACTCCAATTATATTGCATATTTTAATAAATGCAAATCACCATAATAGCTGCATCTAATGAAAACAAAGGCTAACTCCAGTGCTTTCTTCCCATCAGAAAATATTTCCAGCCATTTTAATAGCAGAATTGAACAGGTATTTCCATCAAATGAAGCTAATGATAAATTTTGCACTGGTTGCAGTAAGGACAGGGACGGATTTTTGTTTCTTTTAGGACTTGTCTTTTTTCATTCAATTCAACATAAGGAATAGAGAGTAACTTCCTTTTCAGTCAGATAGTTGTGACTCTCTCCCAGAATTAAACCTGAACTCCCAGCTGCATAACTGTTGTTCACATCATCCCTCTGATCAGAGAAACTATGCTTGCAGTAGTTACTCAGGTTTTAAAAATAGCTCCTAAAGGAAGTTCTAAACTACAGATTTGCAAACTTTTCTTTAGTTTGGATCAAGGATGTCAATCAGCAGCATTGCCAATTTATGCTGTTCCCATTTCCAAAATCACTTCTATTGTTACAGCATGAAAAACTACCCAATGAGTTCAAAAAATTGCTGGCTGCAGGGGTTAATTCAGCTCCTTTTTGCAGCGTTTCATTCTTTCCCCCCACCATGATTACTGTCTTATTTTTTGCAATGGTTGTTAAATCAGCAACTAATTATGTATTGTCAAAGCTGCACGTAACAGTGGTGTTTGTCTTGCAGTTGATGTATATCAAAACAAGCTGGGTAACTCAGTCTGTGATGCTGCACCTGGTGCCTCTGCTGGCACTTACTCATGCTGTCCTTTTGTTCTTCTGGGCTCCTTTTACTTTGCGCTACTGCACAACCAGAATAGGTACTGACTGCTGAATTATGTATGCTTTAATGTTTTTTTTATTATTACTACAAAAGTGGCATAAAGGTGTGTTTTCTTTCTGGGAAAATTTCTCAGTAGCACAGTAGCTTGTGTGTTGGGGAACTTGAACCTTAAAGAATGTGACAAAGTTTACTAGAAGCCATCTTAGTTGTGCTGGTAGTTGCTCAGGCAGTTGTTTGGAAGTAATGGAAAAACTCTGAGCTTCCTTCCACGCCAGAAAAAGTTCAACAGTCCGTGAACATAAGTAGAAATTGACATGCTTATCCCTTGAGAAACCTGTGCACATATGGTATGCTTTTGCAAATTATTTAATTAAAGCTCAAAAAGCACATGAAATCTGGAATGCTCACTTCCTAGAACACCTACCACATTAAATCTAACTCCTCATGTTGAAACACGGGTGTTTTCCAAAAAGTAATTTATGTTTCCTTTCTGTGTTTTTATTTCTTTATAATTCCCTCACATCAAGCAGCAATGACAAACCTTTTGAATCGCCATAATTTCACCTGGTCAACCTGTGCAATACTGAAATGTAGAGGTTTCTACCTTGCATGTTAAGTCTTTTCTGATACAAAGGTACAAGGAAGGGTTTTTGTTGTCTGCAGAGTCTTGTTCATGTTGGTTTATAGAAATTCTAAACTTTCAGGTCTTGATGTGACCTGACAGCATTCCTTCTGTTATATTTGTTTAATACCTGACAGTTGAGGTAATACACAGCAAAGGAAGGTGGAGATTAACCACTCTGAAGAAGGAGGTTGGGAATTGCCTACTATATTCAGCTGCCACTACTTGGAAAGAAATACTATACTTGCCAAAGCACACTGTTTGTAATTATCAACCCTGTCAGTTTGATTTCTGGTTTGAACAAATTGGGGGGGGGGGGGGGGGGAGGGGGGNNNNGGGGGGGGGGGAGGGAAGGGGGGGGGAAAGCAATGAAAAAGTCACAGCCCTCAGTACTCAGATTGTAGCTGTTTTTCAGACCATACACTATTTAATTTGACAAGATGCTTACCTTACTGCCTGAGACCAGTGGGAACTAATCCTGGATTCTCCCTGGCATGTGGAGCCACTGCTGGCCTTGAAATGGATGCATGCAGCCTTCATGTGAAAAGGTCACTCAGTCAGAGGCACTGTCTCTGCATCATAGAGGTGGGCTGATGGGTTGCCTCATGTCTACACCTCTCTCTGTAGTGTGCTCTACCTGGTTTCCTACTTTTGTAATAACTAGATCAGTTTGCAAAAAAATGGGAACAAGCCATACCTACTTAATCCATTCCATGTGTGTATTCATTTTTTCTTCTTGGTCAGAGAGGATCCATGTTTTTCACCCTTGACATTTATAACTTCATGGTTTTTAATAGAGGAAAAAAGGTGTCATGTAACCATTCCCTTGCCAAAGCTGATCCTGATGTTCATATGAACATACCCAATCTGTTTTGAAATGGATGATAATATAACCACGGTAGCTCACAGCCAAGGCCTTGCAAAGTGTAAGGCTTCCTGGGCTGTTGCAGAGCTCTTTCCAGTGGCTGCTTGCCTAACAACAGTTGAAATTGGTGCCTAAAGTCTATCTCCTTTAAGGTATGCTTATACTTACATATGTAGGGTCATATCCATAAATACAAGAAAGTGCAAATCACTGTAATCTCCCAGTTCCACAGGACACCTCATTCCCCTTGCCTTGCTTGTATCCCAGAGTGTCCCTCTGGAAAATATGCAGCTAATCAGAATCATAGTAACATAGAATTGTCAGAGTTGGAAGGGACCTTAAAGATCACCTAGTTCCAACCCCCCTGCCTGGCAGGGACACTATCCAGAACCCCATCCAGCCTTGTCTTAAAAGCTTCCAGGGATGAGGCTTCCACAACCTCTCTGGGCAACCTGTTTCACTGTCTCACCACTCTAACAGTGAAGAAGTTCCTCCTAATGTCTAATCTAAATCTACCCTCCTCTAGCTTACACCCATTTCCCCTGGTTCTGTCACTATCTGACCTTCTAAAAAGTCCCTCACCAACTTTCTTTTAAGCCCCCTTCAGATACTGAAGCATCTGAATTTGTAGCTAGTGATTGTAATCGTAATTGTAATTGTAGCTAGTCAAATTACGAGGGAATCTCAGATAGCTTAGGCAATTAACTGAAGTTCCATTTTGATTATTTTTGTGCATGCTTTATGAAGAAATGATGCTCTGAAGACTTGTTTTAGGGAGAACACTATTACATCAGCATACATGGCAATTTCTCTCTAATGCAGACACTTCTTTGGGCAATGTCAAGAGTGCTTGTTCCAGCAATGAGACCTGATGACCCTTAAAATTAGAAAGGCAGTCCTAGAACTTAATGATCACGTTCAGTTGTAAACACTGCTAATTGTAGAAGAGGGTTCTGCTACCTTTTTTTATTATTATATGTGCAGTAGTCAGACAGACCCATTTGATTCTAAGGACCCAGCAGTCATAAATGCTGCTCTACAACATTCACCTGAAAGCAATGTCCCAGGGAGAAATAGGTTCAAACTTGCATGGACAGTCCTTGGATTATTTTCATGTCAATGGCAGAATGAAGTAGCTTGTGACTGCAGATAATATATGAAGCAATTACCAGAAATATGGTATTTTTGCCCAAGGAAATTCATGTTCAAGCAATAATTTCAAATGTTTTATATTCTACACTTCTGTTGTGAGTGACACAAAATCCTTTTTTGATAACGATTATATCACCAAGTCTGTCCTTGCATGCCCTTCCTTGTTAGCTATTCAAGCATTAAAAAGATTTGTGAACCTTGTTTTACTTCCAGTAGTCTCTTTTTTCCACTTCTTTAGTTTGCTGTGTTTGACAAGCAAAACATTGCGCTTTTTTAAATGAGGTACTCCAAGCAATAAACTACTGCATTTATGATTAAATATAGGATTTTATCTCTGCTTACTTGATCATGAGAAAGGCTGTGTACTGTTACAGAAACCCATACACTTCCATTGCTGGTCAAACTAGTCCAGTTAGTAAATTAACAATGAAGCTGATAATACTAGATGCTCCAGAAGTAAACAAGGCTGGGCCTTGTCCCCACCAGTATGATCCCAAGGAGGAGTTCTTCCCAGCTGTCACTACTGCGGGCTCCTTGCCTTGGGAAGAGCATGGGCAATGCACACTGCTGTGGTCTGATTCTGTGTATGTCTGTGTTAATAGGCACGTCTTGAAGGTTCCCAAGAAAGTGAGCCTGCAAGTACTCTTCGACACTGGCTGAAGTGTTTCCCTCCCTGGAAGTGTGGATGATCCTGCACCCCAGAGTACACCTGGTAGCCCATACTTTATCTAGTTTCATGATCTGCTTGGGAGCTGCCTGCAAGGCTGACCTCTGGGTAGAGGGTCAATGAATTGGGGAGCACTCCACAGTCTGGTGTGCTCTGTCCTGGTCTGGTTAATGGACACGGGGTAGATCCGAGGTTTATTTCCCAGAGTGAAATTAAGACACAAACGAGGTCAAATGCTGAAAATCAATTAGGGTTTATTGAAACAAAAGAGTTAGATAGGACAATAGGACAGAGGAAAAGAGGGAGAGCAAGAGGGCATAGTTACACCACCATGGACCAGGTCCAGCGATGTGTCGAGGGTCCTGAGCCCCCCTGCTACTTCCTGCTACTTGCGTGGGTGATCACGCTCACATTCTCTCTCATACACACACCACTCACAGCTCCACTCACAACTCACCAGCACAACTCACCACCATGAGGTTTTTTCCTCAGGTTTTTATAGGAAAAGGTACAGGACACGGTCCTACTGATCCTTAAGATAAAGGGAATCTCCCGCAGGTTTCTCCAGACTTTTCTCATGAATAAATTCCTCACGAGATGTCCACACACCTGGGCCTTATCTCAAGGTTTTAACTAGGCCTCATGGTCCTGCACAGCAATTTCCTAGCCTCTGGCTCCACGAGGTCTGGCATTGTCTTCTCCAACGATGATAATCAATGATCAATCAAGCTTCGAGACATCAACATGCAGTCTTAACACAGCTAGGAAGCCTGTTTTCCATAGCTGATAAGAAAGTGGATTCAAACAGTCTCTTACATGCTCCTACAGCTGGCCTTCAAAAGTGAAGAAACTCTGTTTTGGGGTTAAAAATGTGAGGTTACTTGTTTCAGTTCCAGCTTCAGCTTCAGAGAAATGCAGGGAACATGCAGGCAGTGAGCACACGGGGAACTGCTGCAAAGCAGCCTGCATAGCCTGAGGCTTTGCTGCTTACCTTGGGACAGCACGTTAGGATGGAAGAGGTCTCCAGTAGTGCCAAGCCTTCCCCCATACCATTCGGGGCAAGGTTATCTTCATAGGATGGAGGAGAAACCCTGGTACCTCAGGCAGGTAGGTGCATTCAGTCAACAGATGTGGAGGCACAACACAGTTCTACTGTCCTCACAGCCCAGGGAAAAAGAAATTTGGGAAATCACAAGCTAAGGACACTCCTCCTACTCCAAATGGGATACTAGCAAGCACTATAATAACACATGGTATAATGCAGCTGTCGACCACAAGTATATGCAGCATGCCTGGGTAGATAATATTTCGTGCTGACTTGATACCATCTGTAAATTTACAGCATTAAATAGCAGGAATGGAGAAACAGGTCTCCCAGATGTGGATGAGGAAAGCTGAAAATATGTGCACATATTGCTTGTGCACTGTGGATGTGTTAAAGTGCTTTCCTCCCTCTCAGGAGTGATGTAGCACAACAGGGTGGGGATGTGATCAGTCACTGACATTACTGTTAGCTTTACAATAATGATCTTTTGATATTTACTCTAAAACTGTCATATATTTTTATTCTGTCTTCAACAGGTGTTAATCTCTTTGCAGAAACAGCTGAACATTTGGCTTTGCTCAGCTGTTCCTAATTGGAGCCAAAGGCAGTTCTGAAGCAATGCTAGTATTTCCCTTTTTAAATTGGCTATGCATGTTTAAAAGGAAATACTGTGTTTCTGTGCAGCCTCAGCTAAATGTGTTTCTTCCCCTGCTTCAGTAATACCTGCTTATAATAATGCAGATCCAGCAGGAGGCTGGTTGACCAATTTTGCACTGAGAAATCCAGGTGACAAGGAGAGGAAGAGCCAGACAGTGAGTCTGTCCTTCTCTTTGAATAGCTGCAGGGACTCCATGTTCTGCAGGGTAGTGGGGATGGCTGTACAAAGTCCCTGAAAAACGGGGTCATCCGTACAGTGGTGGCAGCGGGATGCACAGCGACAGAGCAGGGTGGCATCACTGGCTTCAGTATTTGGAGGTTAAAACACAGGAAAACTCCTCTAATATCCTTGAAAACTTATCATCTGGAGGTCAAGGAACATATTGAATTTCTCTGCCCCACACACACTCTGAAACACACTGTAGGCATGAGTTCAAGTGATGACTGTATCTTGCTGGGCTTGCAACAGACCTTGGGGGTGCCACTGCCACCTTTCCCTGACTGATGTGTTCATTAGGGAGATCTCTGTTGGACCCTTCTGGGGTAGCCTTTTGGGATTTGGCCAGAAGAGATTTCATCAGGCTATACCATGTGTTTGCTGACAGTTCTTTAAATGAGTCTTGGCCCTCAGTGTAGCTAGCAACTGGTGGATTTTACAAGTTCCATCACACATAAATGTCAATCATCGTTAAAGTTAGCCAACTTGCTGTATGACATTTGTGCATCTGAGCACCATGCTATAAAAACAACACCACCTCTTGGCTTTACTAGAAGAGTATTTGACTATCTCAGATCTCAAATTGCTTTACAAAGGAAACCACAGAATATATCCAAGAAATTCACAGTAAGTGTGAAACCTGGAAGAAATCCAAACACGTATTGGGATTAAAATGTGCATACCTAAGAAATGTTATTAACTTGGTTTGCAAAGCAGAGCATGCCAGTAATGGGCAGCTATGCAGTCCCTTCTATTGATCAACAAACACCTCTATAGAAAAAGTCATCAGCAAGGCTAAATCACTGAAATGGTTTGTGGTTCTGTGGCAAAAGAAACCCACACTTATTGTTCTTTCTCACTGCAGCTGCTCCTTTGCTGCTATCTGAAATGCCTTCATTGCTTTCCTTAGTGCTGAGCCCTGGAGCTACCGGCAGGGATATGAAGAGAAGGAGGCAGATACCAGGGTGCAGAGATCTTCTGGAATTACCAGGTTACTGCCTGCCCTGGGCTCAGGGGAATTTCCTTCTCATTCCCTCTTACCAGGGGCTCCACATAGAAAATGGAGCATCCAGGAAATCATGACAGTAAAATATCTTGTATTCATATTATCTATCAGGGTGACTGTCATCCCTTGGGATGGCTGTAGACAGAGTGACTTACTGTAGCCCTTAAGATGTCACACAGAATCACAGAATGTTAGGAGGTGGAAGGGACCTCAAAGGATCATCTAGTCCAACACCCCTGTCACAGCAGGATTCCCTAGACCAAGTCACACAGAATAGCATCCAGACGGCTTTTGAATACCCTCAACCTCTACCTCTTCAACCAGACATTCCTTGTGAGTCCTAATGGTTACAAATATTTCTCCATATCTGTGTTTTTTATATGAAATAGATACAACTACAGTGAAAACACCATTAAAAAAAAAATTACATATTTAGAAGTATCTCTATAATCTTTGTGTTTAATATTATTTAAGAAGTTTATTTTAATTTCTTTTACAGTCTGTCACGCAGGGTAAATCATTCTCCAGGAGAGTCTGTTGTTTTCACATGTGAAGTGCCAGAAGGAGGGGCAGGGAATAAGATACTCTCAGAAAGTGCTGAAAGGCAACTTGATTATTATGCAACAAACTTAATAAATTTTATCCTTAGAGCATCAAATGTAGAGAGTACATTGCTGAGATGTGCTCCACAAAATCAGTAATGTGCCCACTGAGTGTCTGTATCTACAGGGGGCTTACCTTCTCCATGACTGCCAGCATTCTCCACAAGCCCCTGGGGGTTGGAGGTACAGAGCTGGACCTGGACCCCCAACACAGCCTCACTAGTGCTGATCTGCTGCTTGGTCTTCCTTGATATTTTTCCCACCACCTGCTTAGCTCCCAGCTTGTTTCACAGTGCAGAGGGAGATGTTTTGTCTCTCACCAGAATGAACTCATCCAGTCATGGTACCTGATCTTGGTGCCTACAGAGGAGGATACATTCTTCTGGAAGCAGGGACTCAAAATAGAGTGTTATCAGTTTATTCCAATCCTACTGGCTTGTCGGAAGCAGGGTATGTTATTTAGAGGAATGTGTTGGGGTGCACTAGAAGGATTACTCAAGAGTTAGTGTGTCAGTGCACTCAGTACCACTACTGGAGAAGCCCGAGCTAATGTAGAACAAACTGGTAGTTTGCTGAAAAATGACAGGCTCTATGTGGCAGTATGGGAAGTACAGACCTTTGGGCAGGGTTTGTTTGCTCTTGACTGTGAAGCTTGCCCATGTCTACTTTCTAAGTCATCATTTACTCATGAGGATCTTCTGCCCTCGTAAGGCCCCATCTGGAGTACTGTGTAGACTTCTGGGCTCCTCAGCATAAAAAAGATGTGGACCTCTTGGAGCAGGTCCAAAGGAGGGCCACAAAGATGATCAAAGGACTGGAGCACCTCCCCTACGAGGACAGGCTGAAGGAATTGGGGTTGTTCAGCCTGGAGAAGAGAAGGCTTAGAGGGGACCTTATAGCGACCTTTCAGTGCCTGAAAGGGGATTATAGGACAGAAGGAGAGAGATTTTTCTCCTGGTCTGATTGCAACAGGACATGGGGGAATGGCTACAAGCTGAAGGAGGAGAAATTTAGGCTGGAGATTAGAAGGGGGTTCTTTACCCAGAGGGTGGTGAGGCACTGGAACAGGTTGCCCAGAGAGGTTGTGGAGGCCCCATCCCTGGCAGTGTTTAAGGCCAGTCTGGATGTGGCCCTGGATGACCTGGTCTAGTGCATGTGGCGTCCGTGCCAATGGCAGGGGGGTTGGAACTAGATGATCTTTAAGGTCCCTTCCAACCTGAGCCATTCTATGATTCTATGATTCTATGATTCTATGATTCTATGATCTTACTTATTGAGTCATTAGGTAAGGTCTTGAAGGGGCAGGGAGAGAAAGAAAATGTTAACCTTTTCATCATCATGGCTAGGCTTCACGAACGAAGATTTGGGAAGGGCTCTACCCACGTTTGTTGCAAGCGCGTTGGTGGCTAAAAAGGCCAATACGAGATAGGCATGTATGGTTGCAAAAGACACAGCAGAAAGACTCCTTAGATGGTGTGTAACCTTTTCATAAATGCAGGAAATAATATAACTGGGAAAGCTTTAAAGAATTAAACAGTATTTGCTTTTTTTCTTCAAAAATTACTAAACTGGCCAGTACAACTATTCCACTAAAACTGTTTGTAGATATTGAACAAGTAGGTGAGTAATGAAAATGTTCCTCTCTAGTAGAGACATTTTCAGGAGTATTTAAAAAAAAAAACCCCAAACCCCAGAGATTATTTTGTTTTGTAATCAAGTGTCAAGAGAAACATGTTACTTACTGTATACTGTCAGAAAGAGAATTTTCCCATTCTTATTTCTGCCCAGTTGTTGTCCTTGCCTTACTACACAAAGTAAGAAATGGAAATTGAACTCCATTGAGAACATAAAGGGTCACTTTTCTACAACAGTCAGCCTATTGGAAAAATCAATATCTGAGTTTCTATTTGCTTTTTCCTTCCCCTCAGATCAAATGAAGCTATTAATTAATGTTATTCATGATGCTGTTGCCCTTTGGAAAATATACTCATTGAAAACGTTTCTTGGTTCAAATGGAGTTTCATAAAATGTTCTCAACCACAGTTTAAAAATGAGATGGACTTTGAAGAAGAAGTACATATTAACCAAGAGGTAATCAGACAATAGTAAATAGAAAAAGATTTGGTGAACTGTTATGGTTTGGGTTAGAACAGTATTCCATTAACATACATAATATCATACCAGCTTTACCCCCACACACACCTTGCCTGGACTGTCCCTTTAAGAAACCTGAGATCCCCAGGTGTCCCCCCCAGGGGGAAGCCAGGGGAACCTTGGGAGTTTGCTGCTGGAGTTTGGTTAACTGGTGGGCCACGAGGAAGCCTTCTTCTCTTCGCTCTCTGCTGGGACTTGGGTGCTGCTGGTGCCTCTGCTACCGGAGACACACGTGGAGCTGCTTGGGCTGCCTGATACCGCGGCTCTGCCCCGAGAAGCCGGAGCTGTCTGCAGCCTCGGTCCTTACGTAATTACTTGTGTAGAGGGGAAGCAGGTTTCGGTATTTGGATCCTGTATATGTTTATATTCATTTCATTTATGTTTGCTGTTATCAGTAAAACTGTTTTTAGTTTTTAACTTCCAATCCAGTCTCTCTTTAACTGCGTGGGGGTTGGGAAGAGCCTTTAAACCCACCACATGAACATTCAAGGACCACTTCTTCCAAGCTCAAGGACAGAGCATCCCAACACATAGAAAATAGAGAAAGGGAGCCAGGAGACCCGCATGGTTAATTCGGGAACTGCTGGGCAAACTCAAGTGGAAGAATCACAGAATCACAGAATGTTAGGAGTTGGAAGGGACCATAAAAGATCACCTAGTCCAAGCCCCCTGCCACAGCAGGATTCCCTAGACCAGGTCACTCAGAAGAGCATCCAGATGGCTTTTGAATATCTCCAGAGAAGGAGACTCCACAACCTCTCTGGGCAGTCTGTGCCAGTGCTTTGGCACCTGAACTTGGAAAAATTTTCTACGTGTATCCACACAAAACCTCCTGAGCTTCAGCTTACAACCATTGCTCTTTGTCTTCTCACTGGGCTTCACTGAGAAGAGCCTGATCCCATCCTCCTGACACACACCCTTCACATATTTAAAAGGTGAGGTCACCACTTAGTCTCCTCCTCTCCAAGCTAAAGAGACCATCTCCCTCAGCCTTTCCTGATCAGGAAGATGTTCCAGCCCTTTCATCATCTTGGTGGCTCTGTGCTGGACTCTTTCCAGCAGTTCCCTATCCTTCTTCAACTGACGGGCCCAGAACTGGACACAATATTCCAGATGTGGCCTCACCAGGGTAGAGTAAAGGGGGAGAAGAACCTCTCTTGACCTACTAACCACACCCCTTCTAATACACCGCAGAATCCCATTGGCCCTCCTGACCACAAGAGTACACTGCTGCCTCAAGGTCATCCTTCCATCCACCAGGACCCCCAGATCCCTCTCCCCTTTGCTGCTCTCCAGCAGCTTAGTCCCAAACCTATACGCATACATGGGGCTAGTCTTTCCCAGGTGAAAACTCAACATTTGGCCTTATAGATTTTCATTCAGTTTTTCCCTGTCCAACTCTCCAATATGTCTATGTCTCGTTGAATGGCAGCACAACACTTCGATGTGTCAGCCACTTCGCCCAGTTTAGTGTCAGCAGCAAACTTGCTGACAGTGCACTCTGTTCCCTCAACCAGGTCATTAATGAATATACTAAAAAGTACTGGTCCCAGTACTGACCCCTGAGAGACTCCACCAGACACAGGCCTGCAACGAGACTCCATCCTATTGATCACAACTCTCTGACTTCTGTCCTTCAGCCAGTTCACAATCCACCTCACTACCCAATCAGCCAGACCACTCTTCCTCGGTTTAGTTTCAAGGATGCTGAGGGAGACAGTGTCAAACACTTTACTGAAATCAAGAGAAACCACGTCCACTGCCCTACCCTCATCTATCCACCTGGTTACGTCCTCATCAAAGGCTATCAGGTTGGTCAAACATGACTTCCCCTTGGTAAACCCATGCTGACTGCTCCTAATGACCCCCTTATCCATGATATGCCTAGAGACAGAGTAAAGGATAAAGTGTTCCATCACTTTTCCAGGGATGGAGGTGGTGCTGACCGGTCTATAGTTATCCGGCTCCTCCTGCTTGCCCTTTTTGAAGACTGGCCTCCTTACCACCCCTCATTCACCCCTGGACAGAACTCAACACATTCTAGTTGCTCTCTCATGTAAAGAGCAAATCTCCCACCACTCCTTTTTGGACTGTCTTTCCGAAAAAGGACATAGCCATCCATGAGCACATTCCAGTCATGTGAGCTGTCCCACCATATCTCTGTAATTGCCGCCAGATCATAACACCTGGACCTCAAATGGATTTCTAACTCCTCCTGTTTATTCCCCATGCTGCATGCATTAGTATACAGGCATTTCAGGGAGCGAGCTGAGCATGCCAATTCTACCTTAGGGGAGTGGGAGGCCTTCTGGTCTGTATTACTACTAGCACTAAAACCGTGCCCCACTGGTGTACACCTGGCAACAACCCCATCCCCCTACGAATCTAGTTTAAATATCTATGGATGAGCCTTGCTAGTTCTTGTCCTAGGATCCTTTTTCCCCCTGGGTTTTGGGTATATGGGTGCGAATTAAGGGGCAGGCTAGCATGGGTGATACTGTTGTGGGTGTTTCTTACAGGCCACCTGATCAGGATGAGGAGTTGATGAGGCTTTCTCCAGGCAGCTGATAGTAGCTTCCCAATCACAGGCTCTGGTTCTTATGGGGGATTTTAACTACCCAGATATTTGCTGGAAGGCCTCCTCAGCCAGCCATTCACAGTCCAGGAGGTTCCCTCAGGGCATTGTGATAACTTCTTGATGCAAATGGTGGATGAGCCCACGAGGAGGGGAGCACTGCTGGACCTGATACTCAGAAACAAGAAGGATGTGGTTGGAGAGGTAGAGGTTGAGGGCAACCTTGGCTGCAGTGACCATGAGATGGTAGGGCTCAGGATATTGTGTGGTAGGAACAGAACAGCTAGTAGAATCACAACAGTAGGGCCAACTTTGAACTTTTCAAGGAATCGCTAGGGGTAATCTCATGGGACAGGGTACTAGAAGATAAAGGGGCCTAAGAAAGCTGGTTAACATTCAAGGGCCACTTCTTCCAGGGTCAAGATCAGAGCATCCCAACACATAGAAAATTGAGGAGAGGAACCAGGAGATCCGCATGGTTAATTCAGAAAATGCTGGGCAAACTCAAGTGGAAGAAGAGAGTCTGCATATCATGGAACGATGGGCTGGCCACACAGGAATAGTATAAGACTGTTGTCAAAGGTTGCAGGGAGGCAACTACGAAAGCTAAGGCCTCTCTGGAATTAAACCTTTCAAGGGAGGTCAAGGACAATAGGAAGGGGTTCTTCAAGCATTGCCTGAAAAACTAACTCTAGAGGCAATATAGGCCCACTACTGAATGAGGTGGGTGCCTTGGTGACAGATGATACAAAGAAGGTGGAGTTACTGAATGCCTTCTTTGTCTCTGTCTAGACTGTTAGAGACTGTTCTCAGGAGTCTTAGGTGCCTGAGCCCCCATATGCAGCCAGGATATTGGAGGAGTTTTTCTTACTCGAGGAGGTCTAGGTTAGGGAGCACTTAAGGCCATCTGGACATTCATAAATCCATGGGTCCTGATGGGATGCACCCATGGGTGCTGAGGGAGCTGGCAGAAGTCATTGCCAGGCCACTCTCCATCGTCTTTAGTAAGTCCTGGGGGACAGGAGAAGTGCCTGGGGATTGGAGGAAAGCAAATATCACTCCAGTCTTCAAAAAGGTCAAGAAGGAGGAGCCGGGTAACTCTAGACCAGTCAGCCTCACCTCCATCCCTGGAAAGGTGATGGAACACTTTATCCTTTACTCTGTCTCTAGGCATATCATGGATAAGGGGGTCATTGGGAGCAGTCAGCATGGGTTTACCAAGGGGAAGTCATGTTTGACCAACCTGATAGCCTTTGATGAGGACATAACCAAGTGGATAGATGAGGGTAGGGCAGTGGATATGGTTTCTCTTGATTTCAGTAAAGCGTTTGACACTGTCTCCCTCAGCATCCTTGAAACTAAACCGAGGAAGAGTGGTCTGGCTGATTGGGTAGTGAGGTGGATTGTGAACTGGCTGAAGGACAGAAGTCAGAGAGTTGTGATCAATAGGATGGAGTCTAGTTGGAGGCCTGTGTCTAGTGGAGTCTCTCAGGGGTCAGTACTGGGACCAGTACTTTTTAGTATATTCATTAATGACCTGGTTGAGGGAACAGAGTGCACTGTCAGCAAGTTTGCTGCTGACACTAAACTGGGTGAAGTGGCTGACACACCAGAGGGTTGTGCTGCCATTCAACAGACAGGCTGGAGAGTTGGGCAGGGAGAAGTTTAACGTAATTTCTGTGTGACCTTGTGTAAGGAATCCTGCTCTGGCAGGGGGATTGGACTAGATTATATTTCAAGGTCCCTTCCAACTTCTAACATTCTGTGATTCTGTGATTTACTTTGGCTGCTAAGGATTAAATCCTCATGCAGTGTTAGCCATGTGAAAATTCACCATAGCATCTACTCTTAAATCTTCGTTGATATGTGGGGAGGGACAATCGAACTCCAAACGGCTTTGAAGCATTTCACTTAGTTGAGAGTGGTTTAATGCAGCTATTATGTATTCATCTTATATACTGAGTTATACATCTGAGTACCCAGTCAAACAATTTCAGAAAACTAATCTTTGGTAATTCTCACAAAAAATAAAACATCAGCAATGGTCCAGCTGAGAAAATATTTTCTCATAAAAAAATTTAATGCCTCTAAAATATGTGGTGATCATCAATGCAATCTGTAGATAAACCACAAATCTGAGTATTTCATTGTATGTACTTGTCTATATTTTGGTATTAACATAATTTAGAGTGAACAAGAACAGACAGTCAAATTGTTTTATACATAAACACTATTGGAAAATACTGCTGTTACAAACAAGACTGAGCTTGTTATTCTAAATGGATTTTGTAAGTTGCTCTTTTTAATATACTACTACAATTTTTATAAATTGGTCTTTTAGCAAAATTTATGGAAATTGTGTCATTCTGTTTATTAGTAAATTGAGACAGTTTTTCTCTTCTGTTCCTATTCTTCTCTGTCAGTGCACAGTTGAGTGCATATATAAGAATCATATTCCTCTCTCAGCTATACCAGATAGTTTCTGAATTGCTCCACTGGACTTATTTTTAGGCAAGAGAATCTTGATCCTGATTTTTGATGCCATAAATCTCATGAAATAGCTCAGCTGAAATTAGTTTACTCATTGTTAAGAGGATAGTCAAATATTTCATTTTTTCTCTTACCACAACATTAGGATAGACATCAAATTGTGTTTCATTTAAAATAACGTGGTTAAATTACCCATGCATTCATTGTCACTAGGCAAAGTTTTGAGCAAATTATCAATGTTGGGGGGGGGGGGGGGGGGGGGGGGGGTGTNCGGGGGGAGGGGGTGGTGGCGTAACATGTTTACAAAATCAGCATAGTGTGCTGAAAAGGCAAAGGCAATTAACAAAAGTGTGGAAATTATTCTTAATCCAGGCTGATTTCCAAAGGATCTGGTAAGAATCCCCCACGACAAACAAATCTGACAGAAACTCCCTTCATTTTACTTTTCATCTATTATAAACAGTATAGGCCACATTTTTCAAGACATGCGTTCCTGAGGTTATAGCGTAGCATTGACAACAACTTAATCCCAAATGTTTGGAAAATGTGAGGCTAGACCTTGAGTGTTTTCAAAGAACAACAGGAATCCCATGGGGTCTTCAAAAAGTTGACTTCAAAACCTTTAATATTTCCAGTCTTAGGAGAATACCCTGGAATCTTCCAAGAAAAATTCTGAATTGCTCTAGTGTTTGGAGAATCTGAGGAATAAGGATCATCTATAAACTGAATAACATGAAACAGAGCCGGTAGCCCTGAATGTACTATGGAAGGGGGATGATTCTGCCTCTACAATCTCCAAAGGCTTACAGAGGTACTGACAGACTTGACAGCAAGGGGAAATAAATATCCCTGTACCTTCAATTCAAAGAATCACAGAATCAGAGAATGTTAGGAGTTAGAAGGGACCTTGAAAAATCATCTAGTCCACAGCAGGATTCCTTAGACCAACTCACACAGAAGGACATCCAGACAGGTTTTGAATATCTCCAGAGAAGGAGACTCCACAACCTCTCTGGGCAGTCTGTGCCAGTGCTCTGGCACCTGAACTTGGAAAAAATTTCTACATGTATCCACACGGAACCTCCTATGCTTCAGCTTACAACCATTGCTCTTTGTCTTCTCACTGGGCTTCACTGAGAAGAGCCTGACCTCATCCTCCTGACACCCACCCTTCACATACTTAAAAGCATAGATGAGGTCACCCTTTAGCCTTCTCTTCTCCAAGCTAAATAGACCCATCTCCCTCAGCCTTTCCTCATCAGGAAGATGTTCTACCCCTTTCATCATCTTGGTGGCTCTGTGCTGGACTCTTTCCAGCAGTTCCCTATCCTTCTTCAACTGACAGGCCAACAACTGGACACAATATTCCAGATGTGGCCTCACCAAAGTAGAGTAAAGGAGGGGAGAAGAACCTCTCTTGACCTACTAACCACACCCCTTCTAGTACACCCCACAATCCCATTGGCCCTCCTGGCCACAAGAGCACACTGCTGCCTCATGGTCATCCTTCCATCTACCAGGACCCCCAGGTGTCTTTCCCCTTCACTGCTCTCCAACAGGTCAGTCTTCAACCTACACTGATCCATGGGGTTGGTCTTTCCCAGGTGAAAACTCAACACTTGGCCTTATTGAATTTCATTCAATTTCTTCCTGCCCAACTCTCCAGCCTGTCATTATTCAGAATAAGATATGACATCTGCATATTATTTTAAAGCACAGCTTTGAGTGGACTTTTCAAGATAGCATTTTTAATATAAATCAGAATAATTTGTAAGCCAGTACGTATTCCTGAAAAAATTCCTACTTAACAGTGACATGAAGAAATATATAAGGACAGTCTTTTCCAATACATAGTATTTTATTTTGTAGCTTACAAACTTTGGAAATCTGGTTTTGAACAGGGAATTATTTTTGAATATTGCCAGTTTATCAGTTGATTACTTCTATGTCTAAAAACACATGGCACTCCTGCAATATCTAGTTTCAAGATGATAGAAATATATTATCCATATACCTTCAAAAGCAGTCTTTGTTCTTCCACTGCCTGTGAGCTTACTTTGATTTTCTTCTCTTGCACTTCAGCGTTTAAGAGATTTCTGGGCTGTTGGCTTTCCTGTCATTGCCACTAGCTACTCCTGACAAAGACTGATAAGTGGATGTCCCTCCAGCTACTGCTTTCTTCACACAGAGTGATGAATGAGAGGGGAGCAGAATTCAGACTTTAAGAACACTGTGCACGTGGTCAAGCAGTCTCCAGAAAGAAGGTGTACTCTAGCCCCACAACCTGACAATGACTATAGTCATAGAATCATAGAACTGACTGAGTTGGAAGGGACCTTAAAGATCAACTAGTTCCAACGCCCCTGCCTGGCAGGAACACCTTCCACTAGATCAGATTGCCCAGAGCCCCATCCAACCTGGCCTTAAAATCTTCCAGGGATGGGGATTCCACAACCCCTTTGGGCAACCTGTTCCAGGGTCTCACCACTCTAACAGTGAAGAACTAATATCTAATCTAAATCTACCCTTCTTTAGTTTATATCCATTCCCCCTAGTCCTATCACTACCTGACCTCCTAAAAAGTCCCTCACCAGCTTTCTTGTAGGCCTCCTTCAGATACTGGAAGACAACAATGAGGTCTCTCCAGTGCCTTCTCCAGGCTGAAAAATCCCAACTCTCTCAGTCTATCCTCGTAGGAGAGGTGCTCCAGTCCTCTGATCACTCTCATGGCGCTTCTCTGGACTCGCTCCAGCACTTCCATATCCCTCTTGTAATAGGGGCTCCAGGACTGGATGCAGTATTTCAAATGGGATCTCAGAAGAGCAGAGTTAAAGGGGAGAATCACCTCCCTTGACCTGCTGGCCACACTCCTCTTGATGCAGCCCAGGATACAGTTGGTCTTCTGGGCTGCAAACGCACACTGGCAGCTCATGTTGAGCTTCTCATCCACCAACACCCCCAAGTCTCTTTCTCAGGGCTGCTCTCAAGCCAATTTCCTCCCAGCCTATACTGGTGCTTGAGATTGCCCTGACCCTGATGCAAGACCTTGCACTTGGTCTTGTTGAACTTCCTGAGGTTGACATGGGCCCACCTCTCCAGCCTGTCCAGGTCCCTCTGGATGGCATCCCTCCCCTCCAGCATATCAACCGTACCACACAGCTTGGTGCTGTCAGCAAACTTGCTGAGGGAGCACTCAATGCCACTGTCCATGTCTCTGACAAAGATGTTAAATAAGACTGGTCCCAGTACTGATCCTTGAGGGAATCCACTTGTTACTGGCCTCCACCTGGACATGGATCCATTGACAGACACTCTTTGGGTGCAGCTGTTGAGCCAATTCCTTATCCAGCAAGTGGTCCATCCATCGAACCTATATTCCACCAACTTGGAGACCAGGATTTTGTGTGGTACAATGTCAAAGGCTTTGCTCAGGTCCAGGTAAATGACATCAGTTGCTCTTCCCTGTCTATTGATGTCATGACCTTTTCATAGGAGGACACCAGATTCTTCAGGCACAATTTACCCTTGGTGAAGCCATGTTGATTATACCCAAATAACACGAAGATACAGATATAAGATATATAAGATATAAATATAAGAAATAAGATGAAGATGTAGTGGGTTTTTCTTTTTAACTAAATGCAACATGATATCTCAATAAAACTTTGAAGAAAGTATGTTACTGTAGATGGCAGTTTTCAAAAAAACCTAACCCAACCCAACACAACCCAATCCAAATCAAACAAAAATAAAAAACCCCTAGGACTTGTCCTGTCTTTGACTCTTAAATAATCTACATAAAAATTTCAAAATCATATACATTATATATTCAGTCAGTGTATTAATTTGAGAAAATACATTATACCGGTACAGTCAAGAGCCTCATTTTCCCTGTGGTAAGAGTTACAGAATGGTCTTATTATTATGGAAGCATCTGATACAGAAGCCACATTCTTCCTAATCACAGTGCTTTTTCAGTAAGTTAATGGGCAAAGGTATCTGAACACCCCAAAAAGTTTGGGCAATATAGTGTAGGGAAACTATAATTAGTAATCTGTTTATAAGATCACTGTAAATTCTAAAGTTATCTTAAGGTTCATATCGAAGTACCCATCTGAAACAAATGGTGACCAGGGTTAGTTGTCTTGGCATATTTACAGGTTACAGAAAAAATAAAATTACTATAATGCCTCCTTTCACTGTAATGTTTTGGGGAAAGAATGGGTACAAGAATCTGAGTTCTTGGCTTTATGTGGGAATGGGCATGGAAAGGCAAAGTTAAAAAAGATAATATTAACCAGGACTAACATATTAAATTTCAGGTCCATTGATTTGGTACATAACCTTTGTAGGAGGTTGAGGTGCTTGTGACAAAGCACTCTCTCTTTACTTGCTGTTATTTAATAAAAGCCTTAACAATAAAGTTCTTGTTCCTATGAACTAAATTGCAGATAAAGCTACACCTTTATGTGTAGCCTAGAAAATCAGAAGTTTCTAGAAGATCTATTTACATAAAGCCACTTGCTCAGAGAATATAGTATTGAGCAAAGGCAACTCAGCCAGAAGACAAAGTGCTTATTTCCTATGGATAACCTAAATTGAAGGAATTGCTCTTTTCCAGTTCTGGATTAAACACAGTCTGTTCTTTCAATTGGAGATAGATTTTGGCCTCAAAATATCTTCAAAGCATGAGATTAAGAGGCAGATTCCTTCACTGGTATAGCACTGCAGTAGCCAGGGCAGTCACATTTCCTGGCTAGGTAGCAAGACATCTGTGTCAGCTCAGGATCTCATACTTATTATAAAAATATCCCAAGAGTTTGTGGGCTCTTGCTATGTGAACTATTTATTCTTGAGAGAGGCTTGAAAGTCAGGCAATCACAAGATATTAACCATACCAAAAGTTACCTATTATTTCAAGTAACTGAGGTGGGATTTCCCAGTTTTACTGGAGTAATGGACTGATTTTATAATGTGTTTTAAGGAAAATAATTTATTTAGCTTAATTATTTTTCAACATGTGATATGAATAGAACTGCTAAATGGTGTAGCAGAGAGTAGTTTTATAAGGAGTAACTCGCCTTGTGAAAACATGACCAGGTATGCAAGAAACACAACCTTCAGTCTTGAGTTTTCAGAGGGCAGGATAATGTTACAGGAGACAAACAGTATCAGATGCTATCCCCATACTGTAGATAAGAAACAGTGAAAGTTCACACACACGTGATCATAACTGTTTGCAAATAGCTCTAACCTTTTTCTTAGAGAAGGCATGGAGAGTATGGTAAGGCAGTAATTTCCTTTAGCTAATGGTGCTATGAGACTATTTCTTTTAGAGATGCTTCAGGAAAGGAGTTGTGGATAGATGGGCTACTTTGTTTTCCAGTGAAAGCACGAGTTGTCCTCATGTTCTCCTAATAAAATGATCATTTAATGTAATTTCTACTTGTTTTATGTTTACCACATAATCACAGAATGTTAGGAGTTGGAAGGGACCTCGAAAGATCATCTAGTCCAACTCCTCTCACAAAACAGGATCCTTTACAGCAGGTCACACAGAAGAGCATCCAGACAGGTTTTGAATATATCCAGAGAATGAAACTCCACAGCCTCTCTGGGCAGTCTGTGCCAGTGCTCTGGCACCCTCACTGGAAAAAAAAAATTTTCTTGTATCCACACAGAACCTCCTATGCTTCAGTATGCAACCATTGCCCCCTGTCTTCTCACTGGGCTTCACTGTAAAGAGCCTGACCCCTTCTCCCTTACACGCAACCTTCACATACTTAAAAGCATAGATGAGGTCACCCCTTAGTCTCCTCTTCTCCAAGTGTGCTAGTTTAAGAGTTTAAACCGGCAAGAGAGATGATTTCAATACAAGAGAGATTACAAGTCGAAGTTACAATTTAATAAAAAGAAAAGAAAATAAACATTACAATAAATGCAACTAACTTTGTTTTAATCCAGAAACATTACAATAAATGCAACTAACTTTGTTTTAATCCAGAACTACAACCCAGCACCCTGGGGCACGAAAGGAATTGTGCCTGTCAGCCCCTGTGCCAAGCTCCACGTGCTTCCCCGCCTTCCCTGAGTCCAAAACAAAAGGGGAAGGAGGAAAGAAAAAGAAACGTGTTGTTTGCAAATGAAAAATCACAGTCTGGCTAAAGAGTAGGGGTCAAAAGCGGTCCCAGGGGAGGTAGATCCTGGAGGGTCCCTGTAGTTCAAAGGAGGTCCCGGCGGGGTATCTTGGAGGGTCCCTGCGGCTCGAAGGGGGGGTCCTGGGAAGAGGTCCTGGAAAGTCCCTGCAGCTTGAAAGAGGGGTCCCGGTGGCTCGAAGGGGGGGTCCTATCAAGGCTCCACTCCTTCTCCCGATCCCATGAGTGGCTGCAGAAGTCTCTCCCAGCCCCCAGCCCATATACCCCGTGGATCCTGTGGGAATGCCCAACCCATTCCCCCCCGGAATGGGTGTGAATGACTCCCTGGACAGGGGTGCCACAATACCTCCCATCTCACAGACCTCTTCAACACCCAGCCTGCAGCAATGACATAGAGGGCATAGAATACACAGCTTTGATAAACTGAACCAGGACACCAAGCTAAAGACACCCAGCTCCTTCAGCCTTTCCTCATCAGGAAGATGTTCCAGCCCCTTCATCATCTTGGTGGATCTGTGAGGAACTCTTTCCAGCAGTTCCCTATCCTTCTTAAAGTGAGGGGCCCAGAACTGGACACAATATTCCAGATGTGGCCTCAACAGGGTAGAGTAAAGGGGAAGAAGAACCTCTCTTGACCTACTAGCCACACCCCTTCTAATACACCCCAGAATCCCATTGACCCTCCTGGCCACAAGAGCACACTTCTGCCTCATGGTCATCCATCCATCTACCAGGACTCCCAGACCATTTTCCCCTTCACTGCTCTGCAACTGGTCAGTCCTCAGTTATGCTGATCCATGGGGCTGGTCTTTCCCAGGTGCAAAGCTCAACACTTGGCCTTATTGAATTTCATTCAATTTCTCCCTGCCCAACACTCCTGCCTGTTCAAGTCAAGCTGAATGGCAGCACAATTGTCTGGTGTGTCAGCCACTCCACCCAGTATAGTGTCATCAGCAAACTTGCTGACAGTGCACTCTGTTCCCTTATCCAGGTTGTTAATGAATAGATTGACAAGCACTGGTCCCAGTACAGACCCCTGAGGGACTCCACTAGACACAGGCCTGCAAGTAGACTCCATCTTCTTGATCACAACTCCCTGACTTCTGTCCTTCAACCAGTTCACAATCCACCTCACTACCCAATCAGCCAGACCACGCTTCCTGAGTTTAATCAGTTTTTTTTTTCCTCATTTACTGAAATCAAGAGAAACCACATCCACTGCCCTACCCTCATCTATCCACTTGGTTATGTCCTCATCAAAGGCTATCAGGTTGGTCAAACATGACTTCCCCTTGGTAAACCCATGCTGACTGCTCCTAATGACCCCCTTATCCATGATATGCCTAGAGACAGAGTAAAGGATAAAGTGTTCCATCACCTTTCCAGGGATGGAGGTGAGGCTGACTGGTCTAGAGTTACCCGGCTCCTCCTTCTTGACCTTTTTGAAGACTGGAGTGATATTTGCTTTCCTCCAATCCCCAGGCACTTCTCCTGTCCCCCAGGACTTACTAAAGACGATGGAGAGTGGCCTGGCAATGACTTCTGCCAGCTCCCTCAGCACCCATGGGTGCATCCCATCAGGACCCATGGATTTATGAATGTCCAGATGGCCTTAAGTGCTCCCTAACCTAGACCTCCTCGAGTAAGAAAAACTCCTCCAATATCCTGACTGCATATGGGGGCTCAGGCACCTAAGACTCCTGAGAACAGTCTCTAACAGTCTAGACAGAGACAAAGAAGGCATTCAGTAACTCCACCTTCTTTGTATCATCTGTCACCAAGGCACCCACCTCATTCAGTAGTGGGCCTACATTGCCTCTAGAGTTAGTTTTTCAGGCAATGTATTTGAAGAAGACCTTTCCTTGACCTCCCTTGAAAGGTTTAATTCCAAAGAGGCCTTAGCTTTCCTAGTTACCTCCCTACAAATTCTGACAGCCGTCTTGTACTCTTCCCATGTGGCCAGCCCCTTCTTCCATGATCTGTAGACTCTCTTCTTCCACCTGAGTTTACACAGCAGTTCCTTTCTTAACCAGGTGGGTCTCCTCTCTCCCTTCCTCTATTTTCTACCTGTTGGGATGTTCTGATTTTGAGGATGTAGAACGTATTTGTAGGAGTCTTTGTCTTATAAAGACAAAAAAATTAAAGGGTTGCTTTCTCTAAAATTTAATAATGTTTACTGCCGAAGGCAAGTGACAATAGATGTAGTGCTGTACGTGGAAGGAATATGAATGTGATCATGGTGCATGCATGATGTTGTAAGATAAGAGACAAAATCCCCCCAT
Organism: Galbula dea; assembly: GCA_013399015.1. NCBI lineage: Eukaryota > Metazoa > Chordata > Aves > Piciformes > Galbulidae > Galbula > Galbula dea. The sequence goes on from VWZX01005803.1 coordinate 51,361, forward strand.
TTATTCTTAAAAGAAGGAAACACATCCATGGAGTGTGAATGTCCCTAGTTTAGATATAATGAAAAATAAAATGCAGAAAATCTGAATTTTGCCCTGAGCTCTCATATACTCCTGAAATAACTCAGGGAATACTTTGTTCTGAAGCATGTAGAAAACAGAAAGCAAGAAGGTTTTGTGGGCTTCCTATAAGATAGGGTGAGTGACCAAGGGAAGTACAAATAGTACTTCTACCAGAGCTGTCAACTTGTTAAAAGAACAAATGGCATGAATTCTATTTCTGTAAGAAGGTGCTGAAATAATGGCCAAACCAAAATAGGATGGGATTAACATGGAATGGTGGTAACCTTCAGAGCAAGTATACATGGTTTTGAAAGTTACTTCCTAGTAGGTGACAAGATACAGACAAGCATAAGGCTAGTGTATGCTGAAGACACAGCGTGCTGAATGAACAAGATATCCTGAAAATTTGAAAGTTTCAGCACTGAGGAATGAGGAGCACACTACAGTAATGACCAAAGCCTCTCAAAGCATATTGGCACCTGGGACATCTCCTCATTTTCCCAAATCTACTTCTTTACCCTAGGACATCCTTTGTAGAGCCCCTGCATTTGTTTCTGGGATAGGAGCTCCTGCATGCTTTCTGGGGGCTCTGCTGCCAGGTGTTGTCATGGGCTGCTGATGGGTTTTCTGCACAGGCACTAACAGTGCACTCTGTGCTGGGGAAGACAAGGGCATCCCTCTTGCAGTGAACTATGTGCACATTACTGGGAGCTGTGATCACCTATCTCAGATATATCTGGTTAATGTTGGCTCATGTTTCCCATTAATGCAAAATAATGCAAAATAATAAAAATATTATTGTTACAAAAGTTAGGCTGAATGACAGCCTGAAATAATGAGGTAAATTCTTGGCTGCCTGACAAAGTCTTCTGAATAGCATAGAAATACTTTAATTTTAGTCACTACTTTATTCGAAACACAGAACGTGCACTGGAAGTAAAGTGTATGTGTTGTTTTGCAGTGACTCAATATCACATTAGCTCAGGAATAAACTCCAGAAGAAAAATCTCAGTTCAAGATTTTGGAAAAACAAAGCAAGAGCAACAACAGCATCAGAACCACCTCGAAATATCACACTGTCATCTTCTGGATTTCTGTTGTGCTTTTGTTGAGTACTCAGCATCTTGAAATTAATTGACACTCATCAGCAAAATCCCACCTTTTCCCTCTGCTGTACATGCTCAGTGTGACTAGCAGAAAGTTTCAACCTCTTTTCCCTCCCCCGCCCAACCAGCACTGAAAGTCTATCCCAGTATCAGAGGTTTTGGGGAAGTGTTCCTGTATCTGGAGGGGGAGCAGGCACTGCTGGTGGAGAGCTTCCACTGAGAATCCTGTCTGTATGTTGCCTCCCAAGGTGATCTTGACTAGGACGACTTTAAATGCAGAGGACAACTGGATTATTGTCAGCTTAGACATGGTGGTCAGAACCTGAAACAACCCCATTGACTTCAATTCTATTTTGGCCATGCTGCTCTGAAGAAAGAGGTACAAGGCACAGGGTGAGACCAACAACTGAAGGGAAGTGGGGTGGCAATAAGACTATTTATCACAGGTCAGGGCTGGTGTACTTAACTGTTCAGTGCATTTCATCTTCCCAGAGAATGCTTGCTTGAATTAACTCTGTGCAGGGGCAAGGTACTACCTAACATGTTGGTGCTTTAACTGAGCCAACTTTCTTTCTGCAAGGAAAGTCTGTCTTGATAAAAGGTCATAGAATCATAGAAATATCAGAATTGGAAGGGACCTTAAAGATCATCTAGTTCCAAGCCCCCTGCCTGGCAGGGAGACCATCCACTAGATCAGGTTGCCCAGAACCCCATCCAGCCTTGTCTTAAAAGCTTCCAGGGACAAGGAGGCTTTCACAACCTGTCTGGGCAACCTGTTTCACTGCCTCACCACTCTAACAGTGAAGAACTTCCTCCTAATGTCTAATTAAAATCTACCCTCCTCTAGCTTACGTCCATTTCCCCTGGTTCTGTCACTATCTAACCTCCTAAAAAGTCCCTCACCAACTTTCTTGTAGGCCCCCTTCGGATACTGGAAAGCCACAGTAAGGTGTCCTCGGAGCCTTCTCCTCTGCAGATTGAACAATCCCAACTCTCTCTGTCTGTCCTCGTAGGAGAGGTTCTCCAGGCATCTGATCACTCTCATGGCCCTTCTCTGGACTCGCTCCAGCACCCCCATATTCCTCTTGTAACAGAGTCTCTAGAACTGGACACAATATCCCAGGTGGGGTCTCAAGAGAGCAGAGTAGAGGGGGAGAATCACCTCCCTTGACCTGCTGGCCACACTCCTCTTGATGTAGCCCAGGATACGGTTGGCCTTCTGGGCTGCAAGTGCACACTGGCAGCTCATGTTGAGACCCTCATCCACCAACACACATAAGTCCCTTTCTGCAGGGCTGCTCTCAGCCAATCTTCACCCATCCTGCATCGGTGCTTGGGATTGCCCTGACCCAGATGTAGGACCTTGCACTTGGTCTTGTTGAACTTCAGGTCCCTCTGGATGGCATCCCTCCCCTCCAGCATATCAACCGTACCACACAGCTTGGTGTTGTCGGCAAACTTGCTGAGGGAGCACTCAATGCCACTATCCATGTCGCTTACGGAAATGTTGAACAAGACTGATCCCAGTACTGATCCTTGAGGGAATCAACTTGTCACTAGCCTCCACTTGGACATGGATCCATTGACAGCCACTCTTTGGGTGCAGCTGTTGAGCCAATTCCTTATCCAGCGAGTGGTCCATCCATCAAACCCATATTCCACTAGCTTGGAGACCAGGATGTCATGCGGGACAGAGTCAAAGGCTTTGTTCAGGTCCAGGTAAATGACGTCAGTTGCTCTTCCCCTGTCTCTTGATGTCGTGACCTCTTCATAGAAGGCCACCAGATTTGTCAGGCACGATTCACCCTTGGTGAAGCCATGTTGATTATAACCAATCACCTCTTCACTGTTCTTCTGCCTCAGCAGTTTGCCAGGAGGATCTGCTCCATGATCTTACCAGGCACAGAGGTGAGACTGACTGGCCTATAGTTACCTGGATCATCCTTCTTCCCCTTTTGAAAAAATAGAGGTTATATTTCCCCTTTTCCAGTCAGTGGGGACTTCACCAGACTGTCATGACTTTTGAAACACAATAGAGAGTGGCTTAGCAACCTCATCTGCCAATTCTCTCAGTACCTGTGGGTGTATCCTGTCGGGTCCCATGGACTCGTGAACTTCCAGGTTTTTCAG